>JAOPUD010000070.1:16333470-16343905 GCA_027122715.1 Trisopterus minutus
CCCTCACCCCTGGTCTCCCCCAGACCTCCCCTCAACCTCCCCTGGTCTCCCCCAGACCTCCCCTCAACCTCCCCTGGTCTCCCCCAGACCTCCTCTGAACCCCTCCTGGGCTCCAGCTCAGTTGGTCCTGCCCATCTCCTGGTCCACCTGCCCCAGGTCACGTTCTCCCCGGCTCTCATCCCGCTCTAGTGAGATCTAATCAGGTGTCCCGGCCGGTGGAGTCGTCCTCTAACTCGCTATCGACGTTATTGACTAAACCTTCCACTTCTCGTCCGCTTGCAGTGTACGCCTTGGCTTCATGGAACCAGAGCTCCAGCAACCTCACAGGTCAGTGACATCAGAGCTGTGTGTGTGCGTGCGTGTGTGCGTGCGTGCGTGCGTGCGTGCGTGTGTGCGTGTGTGTAGCGGTACTGCCAGGGCAAATAGCTTGGTCCTCGACCACAGCTAGGGGGAGCCGACGGAAGCCATGAGGATTGTAGAGGCAAGGTTGATCTGGTCTCAGATTATAGAAAGAAACATCAAAGATGAGTGTGAGCTGGAAAAACAGCTTGGGCTGGGCCACGGGAGGAGCAGGAGTCATTAGAGCTGCTGTGCACCAGCACAGTGCCCCGGCCCAGCGTTAGCCGCACGCAGCCGGAGCACCACGCGCCCTCAGAGCCTCCTCAGGCTGAAGGCTGTGTGGAGCTAGCAGGGACCTTCATGTAGCTAGTGTGCTAGGTCACATACCTAGCACCAGGCAGGTGAGCGTCAGATATGGAGACAGAACAACCATGACTAGCCCAACTTTTGCTCCCCCAGACTCCTCTGAGCCTTTCTGCGAGACCTCCATCGATGGGATCGGTACCTGCTGGCCCAGGAGCCAGCCAGGACAGATGGTGTCCCGGCCCTGCCCGGAAATGTTCTACGGCGTCCGCTACAACACCACCAGTAAGACCAGCAGCCGCCCCTCTGCTCGCCCGGCACTCTGAGCCAGCGCTCTGCTGACAATAAACTAAAAATACCCCCCTTTCTCCTGTGTTTCCCCAGGGGACGCCTAGTTTATATAACTGTGTACACATAAATTAGCATGGAGCGTTGGAATTAACAAGACACATACAAGTGGAGTAAATAAGTGTGCACAATACAATTATGGGTTGTATGGGATAATGGGGGAGTCTAAAGCTGAGTCTTGTCATGGCTGCATTAAGATGACATGCCTTCCTTCAAGTTGGGTTTAAGGAAGATTAAATGGGGCTTCGTACCATTAGAGCTTTTATGCAGTGTTTATTGTTTACTTTGGTTAGATATGGTATCATAAATTATTTATTTTGATCGCCAAGAGCCGTTTAAGGGCGAGCTCCGAGCCAGCATGCATACGCATGCCACACACATCTCCACATCTGAATAATTCAAGTCCAAATTGCTCTTCATAACCATGGAAGTCAATCTAAACAAGACCTGGGACAGAACCTCACTGAGACTTATATGGAAATGCTATTGTGTTTCAATCTCACAGAAATATTTCTTGTTTTATTTCAGGATTAGGATTTTGACAGTTGATGTTGTAGATAAAAGATATGAATAAAGGTTTAGGTAATAAATCCAAATTTAGGCTGAATGAGTCATCAGGCTAAGGTTGGGCCCTCAGGGAGATTTCCCACCAGGTAGACAGGATCAAGACAGATGAGGACTGGCAGCCTTCAGGACAAGGTAGTCCCACTGCGTCTCAAGTTTGGACCTCTTTCAAAGTACCAGTGAACCCACCATCAAGTTTTTAGTTTAGATTACATTTGTCTTCCATGATCCTAATCATACTAATCCATGATTTTCTGTCACTGTGAATATTAGCATAATGCAGGGAAAACCATTGTAAAAATCAATGTTTTTGCCAAGTTTGGCCAACAAGGTTTTAAATCATTGTACACTGCCACAGAGGTCTGGTTCTCTCTGTGAGACGGTGGAGTGGATGAGGTCAGGTGTGGACCTCTGGGCAGCCCCTACAGTCCCAGAGCACTCCTAAGACCCTTAGCCTCCCTGTGTGCTGTGGTATACAACTCATTAGAAAATTCATACTCAATGATGACTTGCCACAAAAAAGGACTCTCCGAGTTGGTGTGGGCCAGACACACAGGGATACTGAAACAGGGGGTACGCTTACACTTTGGCGCCCAAAGCCCACAGATCACAAATGAAGGTTTATGTGTCTAGCTTTAGCCAAGAAAGAAATACAAGCATACGTTTAATGTAGTGGTGCTGCATCTCTGGCTCACTTTTTAAAGGGCTCGAGTTTATTTTGGACACGAGAATACAGAAACATTATTTTACGTGTATCCTGACACAGCCGTGTGCTTTGAGATTAAAAGATAATACAATATCAAGAAGATAAATGAATAAATATACATTTACCTTTAAATATTATCAGTCCAGTCCACACACACACACGCATTTAGTCAAAGCAGCTGCAAACCGAAAAATGTTGAGCCCCGATATAAAAGTTTATAGTGTAGTCGTAAAGGTATTTCCCACATGGTGGAAATACTGCATAAAACTCAACCTCTTTGGCAGGAGGTCCCTGGACCAGGGTCCCTGGACCAGGGTCCCTGGACTAGGGCCCCTGGTCCAGGGCCCCTGGACTAGGGCCCCTGGAGGGTTCTTTGTCAGCCGGGGCCCACTAGGCCTTCTGTCCTCCGCCTCATTTGGCTAAACCAAAGTGTCTTTGCCCTGGGAGCGGCCAGGTGACATGCCTCCTCAGGGATTAAAACACAGGGAATGAATGAAACAATAATCCCTCCATTTTTCCGCACAGCAGGAAGTCAGGGGAGATTAGAGAAGCGTTACCCGGCTCAGCTTCTCTTTGATCACTCCGGTAGATCCGAAAGTGCATGGCGACTAGTTGTCAGGGTAACAAAGGCAGTGACCAAGATAGCATCATTGCCACCCACCACCTTGGTACTGATTGAAAGGTTACGATCTCGCTCTGTGTTTGTAGGGGGTATTTTTAGCTTCCATTCATAATTAAGTATTATTCAATATTTCACTTGCCATCGAGCAAAGGCTGGAGCAGAGCCGAGAGACAATGTAATCAAGAATTAAGATGTTGTGTGTGTCCCAGCCGGGAGCTCAGCCCTGATTCATCTCAGGGCGATGCTAATGCCCCTGCAGACATGTTGCCCCCGCCGTTCCTCAACTCAATGGCTTTCATGATTTCATTCTTGATGCCTCCGAGATGCGAACTCTGAAACATTTGGCATGAGACTTAATAGCCTGTAGCCAGCCATTAGGTCACGACATCTGGACATCCGCCACTTTTTAGAGGTAAGAAAATACAGTTTGGAACTAAATACAACAGTATAATCAGCGGTTGAGAACTTAACGGTCGTTTCAAGAAGAATTCTGTATTATTCTGGTGTCAGAAATAGTCGCAGAATTCAGCAGCTTCAATATTTGGACATTTGTAACTGCCACTCAAGCCACTAGAGGCTGCTAATGGGAAAACAGTTTATCTTTAAGCGGTAATGGAGAAAATTATCGTAATGTTATTGTTATGCTTACAATTACGATAATATATTGGTTATTAGTCACGTATTGTGTTACCATCAGGTTAGGTCATAGGCCTATGTATACATTTTTTCATTACATCATATTCATTTATTTATGATCCCAACCAGCCATTTTGGAAGCAACAGAAGTAACAATTAGCATTTAGCAGTCAAAAGTTAGCCATAACAGTTAGCTCTTAGCAGTCGTGTAGTTGTGCAGTCAGCACCTGTGAGCCTTGTTAAGTGCCTGAGGGTTAAGGGTTTGAATGCCAGAGGTTCTGTCAGGCAGCATTCTATACAACAGGTGCCATCAGGTCGGTTGATCACGACATCATCATCTTCAAGTTTGTTTCTCTCAACAGAGGACAACAGAACAGAGGAATAACAATTCCTGAGTCAAGGTTTTATATGTGTAGCCCTTAATCACAGTCTATAATTGCAGTTGTCGTTATATGTCTTTCGTCTACATATATTAGATTCGATTAGATTCAACTTTATTGTCTTTGCACAAGTAAGTACAACGAAATGCAGTTTAACATCTAACCACTAGTGCAATCATTAAAAAGTGATTTTCCTTATAGCAGTGCTTGTATAGAAATACATAAGACACAGAATGCAGATGATCATCATATAATTCCATTATTAAAGTGCATAGAGTTCTGAGGAATCAGACAGTCCATAAATATAATTCAGTATGATCATATCAAGTGCATTGTTGAAGTGCATTTATAAAGTGCATCGTAGTCAGAGGTAGACAGTCCAAAGTCCATGTTCATTTCCTCCGTCACTGACCTTAAAACCAGAGAGAGCCTGTTTCTGAGGAGACATGAGAGGCAGCCTCCCCATGGCCTTCACTTTATGCATTCTCCCTTTAAACCAGATTTTGATATTTGTGCACATTCCGAGGAATGCACTTCTTAATCTCGGAGCGTGATGCCACCAATAAAGCCAAGGCCTTCTTTATTATTAACGCTTTGGTGAACTCACTCTCCACCCAAAGAGGAGGCTGACCACGTGGCGACCCAGACCACCGACCCCGCCTCCACCAACGGCCCCCCACCAGCACTCCGTTCCCAGTGCCTGAGGCGGGCCCCCACCAGCGCTCCGTTCCCAGTGCCTGAGGGCTTTCTGTGGGTCCCGAGAGCTGGGGGCGAGGACAGAGGGAGCAGGGGGACCCAGGTGGGCTGGACCTGAACTGGGCACAGCAAGATATTCTAACAGTGCAGTTCACTCACTGATAGCCGAGGGCTTCTTCATTTCTAATGAATTACACTCTAATACTAGCAATTACGTCTCACAGATACAGATGCAGATATCATATCCGACCTAAAGCTTACGTTTTAAGTTACATGTATATTTAAACAAACCTTCTATAGACAGACTTCAGGTTTTGGTTAAGAATTAAAATATTTCCATGCAGGCAGAGCTCTGTATGCAGCGCATACAGATTAATGTTGGAAATTGGAATTGGAAATTAACAGAGTTATGGTGTATTGCTATGCATTTATGAAATTGCTATGAACCCAGAGATGATCTCCCTCCTCAAAACTATCAAGGGTTCTCAGGTGAAGTCCGTTTTATTTGTACAACCCTTATTAAAAGTCCCAAAAGTCTCAAAGGGCTTCAGACCCTCATTACAGCACACCCTTCTAACACTTAGCCCTCTTAAGGACAAGGAAACCTCCCCAAACCCAGAGGGAGGAAACGTTGAGAAGGAACTCAGAAGCGGGAACCGTCCTCAAGGGTTTGGTAGGAGAGCAATATGTGCTGAATGCAGACCTATTGTGGTAGAGAAACACCAAACAGAAACAATGGTTTAGAGATATTAAGAAGTAACACGTTACAATTAGGGTGCATTCCTTTAGTGAATTAGTTAATCCAATGATAAGAATTAACTAACAGTTATTAACTGTTAACTAATGTTTAATTAACAGTAAACAGGTCTAGGAATAATTTACTAATGGTGTTCATGTTTACTAATGGTGTTCATGTAACTAAGGTAATATGTTCATGTTTACTAAGTGTGCTGCTCTTCCATCGACAGAAACAGCTCAACTCGCCACAGCTTAGCGCCGCACAACTTGGTTTGGTTGAAATCTGAATCTGATCAAGACTATTTCCTGATTCCCGGGAAAGGTTATGATGGAAGTTAAAATTAAAAACTTCTTGTCATGCAGTAATGTTGATCGAGGCGATGCTCAAGTCCTGGGAAAGGAACGACACAAACGCAAAACAGCGAAACGCTGGTCCGTGTCCCCCTCAGGTACCACGTACCAGGTACCACGCACCAGGTACTTTTTTTGCCAATTTAAACGCAATAAAAAAAGGCGGTGGAGGTTGAGTTGAGCTGGTACTGCTGGTGGAAAAGAGGCAGTGGAGAACACACTAAAAAACACAGGCTGTAGTGGTGATGATGCAAGGGGGACGTAGACAGAGAACTGTGGTTCAGTCAGGAGAACTAGTATCAATATCAGATGAACCACAACACTTAGTGACAACACATCTGGAGACTAGACACCATCACATTATTCTTTGTGGGGATGATGGATCCATGAAGAATGCCAGGAGATGAGTTGTATTGAGCATTTATTACCTTGACATATGTGAACAGCACCTTATGATGGACAAAAGAGAATCAATACATGACATGAATGGATGCTTCCATGATCAGTGAGTTCAGAAGTCAATGCATCGTGGAACGCAAAAGTAGTGACATTACCGGAAGCAGCAGATTTGCTCAGGAAAACAGAACACCAGCAAGGGTTTAGAAAGAATACCCAGCTATGGGAGACAGGAAAGCCATCAATGACTTTGGTGGGAATTTCTCCGGACCGATCATGCTGCTGGAGGCTTTGATCTGGCAAACTTGGCAAACAACAAATCCACCAGCAATGGTTACTCAAATAAAAAAAAAACTGTCTGTATAGGTTTCAAAACACATTGTACGCTAGCCACTGTAGAAATACACTAAGAATCCTCTCCTGAAACCTTCATCCAGCTGGCCAATTGGATCTCTCAGGTAAGAGGGAAACAGGAAAAGCGTAGCTTCCAGTGGTTGGTTTCTGGCCCACTGTTGCCCAGGCTGAGGCACGCTCCGCGCGGTTCCTCCACCCAGAGGTTCTTCATGTGCTAATTTCACATTTTGACTGCGATCTTGATAAACTTGCTTAGTGTGGTGTGATGATAGACACAACCACCAGCAAAATTCTTTACATACCATGCAAGTCATTGAAATATCTCTGTGAAGATGATTGCTGCAGCATCATGAATATGACTGTGAGCTGATAGGGATCAATGTGTGAGTTGGTGATGATTAAACACAGCAAGCAGTATTACGTCTTTCAGGTTCTGAAGAGCCTGGTCGCATTCCAGTGTCCAATCTGCCGCTGTCAACTTCCTGTTAGCATTCACACGTTTCTGTCCCCTCCCTGTGCGTCTTGTTGATCTTTGCATCAGATGTTAACTGGAAGAGAGGTTTTGACACCTTAGAGCAGTTTGGAATAAAGTGTTGGTACAACATGACCAGACAGAGGAATGACTTGATATTTTTAGGGCTTGGAGTCTGGCCGTCTGAATACAATCAGTCTGACTTGGACACTTCATCTTGCTCGACCCGGTGCAGGTCCAGCCCACCTCACCACACCTCCACCCTCTGTTGACACATGGTTACATTCAATGACGTGGCCCAGGAAGTGGACTGATCGGCGCAGGAAGTGCCACTTCTTGGGGCCCAGCTTAAGGATGTGCTCCTGCAACCGCTCAAAGCCCATCTCTAGTCTCTTCACAACCACCTCCTCACTCACTGGGCTTGAAAACCGTTAGGTCATCAAGATAACAGATTAATTAACAGATTATTATTTTGTTCTGATCCCTAAAAATCATCATGAACATCATTTGCATCGTTATAGTCATGAAGGCCAACAGTCCATGAGATGGATGCCTCCTCAGCTGCATTTCTGAAAATGGCACACCACTCGTTGTCCTGGGTGACTTCAAAATCTGGCCAGAGAAGTTTCACTGCCTGCATTAACAAACACTCTCCCTTCTCCTCCGCCCAACAGGGCCAGGAACCAATCTTTCTCTCACCCCTTGTAGTTCTCCCTCCCGTACTCCTCATACTGTCACCACCCACTGTAACCTGAAATCTAACCTCTTTCCCTCTACTCTTGCCTCAAAAAATCTTGAATAGTTAACCACACCACCCTCATCAACTCCTCCCTCACTTCAGGCCTTAGTCCAGCATCCTTCAAGACTTCTAGAATCAAGCCCCACCTTAAGAATCCGACTCTTGACACCACTGCCATCTGGAACTACGGACAGTTATTTCTTCTTTCATTCCTTTCTAAGACTCTGGTCCTCAACAACCATTGGTTACCATCGCTCACAAAATGTGCTTGACCTCCATCAGTCAGGCTTCAAGACTGCACTCTCCACTGAGACAGATCTCCTCATGATGAACTGTTTTCTGTTTTGGCACCGCAATGGTGTAACAAGCTCCCTGTTGATGTCAGGACTGCATAGTCTCTCACCAGCTTCCGCAAGAGACTCAAGACTCCTACTCCCTTACTCCCTTACTTACGTGTGTTGTACGTCCTGGCACTTAAAAAAAGTACTTAGTATCTTTTTTCTGAACATCCTGTCTGCACAGTGATATATTGTTGTTTCTCTTTCTCTGACAAATGTACTTATTGTAAATCGCTTGGGATTAAAACGCTAAATGCCCTTAGTGTAAATGTTAATGTAAGCGACGTTGACATTAAGAAGCATGTTGAGCTGTGCAAGGTCCACTGTAGTGCCACAAGCTTTGCACATCCACCATCCCCGCTCTGGTGGAGATACAGTGACTGTATCTCCTTTGTGTTTCCCCAGCTCTGTGATTAAAACACCTAGGTGTTTGAGTGTACTGTTTCACTCTCTGTTTCACTAGACTGGTGATGAATGGGTGTAGGGCTGGAAGGAGCTTAGCTAACCGGTTGACTAACCCCACAGTTATTAGTGCCTGCAGGAACCCCGAACCATAACCTGAAGAACAGACATAACTTGGCTGGGCTACTGAGCCAGTCTGCAAAAACACACTTTAGGACCTACATCGATGGCCCTTTCTTTTGTATCAGCATGTCTGTTCGTCCTGTCCTATCTACTCATCAGCATCACAAAACAAATGATTGAATAACCAAAACTCATGGTACAGAAAAAAATGAAAAGAAAAGAGACATTATGACCCTGTGTGCAAAACAATGCACTTTAAAGCACAGAAAAAAACATATATTCAGTAAAAGGCTGGGGGCCAGTGCCAGTGATATCTTACTCCACAAAGGACTATCACCAGAGAAACCTGAAAGTCAATAACATCTTCAGAGCGTCCCCCTGCAGTCTAAACAGATGTAACCATTCTATTCCGGCTCAATCTCAGCAGACTGAAGAGACGACTCGCAGGTCTCTCGACTTCACAGTATGTACTGTTTAATAAACACACATATGTGGTTGGTGGTTATGATAAATTATTACAGCTCCTGCCCCAACACATTAGAATACATTAGAATAAAAATAAAATCAACTCACTGAAGCTGTCGCCATAGTTCCTGAGACCACTAGAGCACGAGACACAGCAGCTAGCCACCAAACAGGCAAACCGGCCAGCAAACTAACTTCACTCGACCACAACCGAAATACAGAATGACATAAATGTCATAAAACGTTGAGTATCACTGATACGTTGTATCACTGGAAATCGTCAGATTTCTGGGTAAGACAAAGATAGGATATTAAATTAACTAACAAAGTTAGCTGCTTACAAAATAAAAGGAAAATTTAATGAATTTTGACAAACTTCATCAATCCCTAAAAACCCTGTTACACACGCATTTCTTTGAAGCTATAGCATTGGTGCTACTGAAGCACCCTCAGCCTGCAGTGGGGGGTCATTGGTGTCGGGCATGGTGTGCTGGTTGGTTGAATGAATTGACTGTGCTCCAGAGATATGCCTACTTGACGGCCTTAATGCATGAACTGTAATTGTGGCCATATTCACGCCTTTTGTACGATGGTCATCAATGATTCACATATACTAGGCAATTCACTTGAGAGCCAATTAGTTTCCATGCAACACTTAATCATAAATTAACAGAGCCCTGGTCAAGCAGGGATGGTACGATGCTGTTAGACCTATCTTTTTGCCAAAAGCAGCGTTTATCACATCCTGGTGATGGCAGATTCAGACAGTGATGTCTGTACCCTGGTACTATAGCTGTTGGAGTTTGTGCTTTGGAAAATAAAAGGCCTCCCAGAAGGTGGAGCGGAGAGGGAGACAAGGTCAAGGTGGAGGAGGCACTGATGGGGGGGATTGGGATGATGGTCCCAGGACGCCTTCAGCCAGGAGTGGAAGGGTAGGGCTGCGCTTCTAAAGAACTCTAACCCTCTGGAAGATGATTTTAAACGTCCCCAAAACCACTTTCGTCAGAACGCAAGACCGCAAAACCGCAGCAGAACCCCTTTGTTTCTGAGACCCTCGCAGTGGACGGGCCGGAAGTAGCTCTACTGGTATTTCTGGTTTGGTTCCGGTCCTTTGGGAACAGCTCCAGATGTCGGAGATCAGGAACGTGGGTGTCAGTCTCCTGACATTAGTTACGCTCGCCACTAATCCCAGCTGACTGATAATCCCACAGACCGTGCTGTCCCCCCTCTCTCGCTCTCTGTCTCTCGCTCTCTCTCCCTTCATCTCCCTTTATAAACCCCACGCTCCCTCTATCCCCCCTCTCCCCTCTATCCCCCCTCTCCCCTCTATCTCCCCCTCTCCCCCCTTTATCTCCCCCTCTACCCCTTCATCTCCCTCTATTTCCTGCTCTCCCTCTCTCTCCCCCTCCACCCCTTCATCTCCCCCTATCTCCCTCTTTTTCCTGCTCTCTCTCTATCTCCCT
>JAOPUD010000070.1:16394304-16404977 GCA_027122715.1 Trisopterus minutus
AAAATGACCATCCTACCCATATTCGACTATGGCGACTCCATCTACAGAATGGCATCTCACTCCACTCTCAGTAAATTGGACCCACTCCACCATTCCGCCATTCACTTTGCCACTGGGGCTCCATCCACCACTCACCACTGTGACCTATATAACCTGGTAGACTGGACTTGCCTTCACACCAGACGGCTTCATCACTGGTTTCTGTTAATCTATAAAACCATTCTTGGCATTACACCTCTCTACCTCTCTTCCCTTCTGCACCTCTCCCACCCTGCCCGCAATCTAAGGTCCAGTGCATTCATCAACCTCTCCATCCCCAAAGTCTGCACCGTCTTCGGACGCAGTGCCTTCCGGTTCGCTGCAGCCTTTGACTAGAACACCCTACAAAACACCCTTAAACTTTCTGTCTTCACCTCACTCTCTTCAAACAAAATCTGCAACAAATCAAAGTTGACTCCTGCACTTGCTAAATAGGCCTTCTTGTCATGCCCCTATTGATTAACTGTTTTATTGCATTGTATTATATTGTATTTTTCTAAGTAATTTATATAACCTTGTTTTCACTTTTAGCATTCCCCTCCCACTTCCCCTTAAAAGGGCTTCTAGCTCTTATCAGGCTGCACTTGAAAATAAGAATTATGTTCTTAATTAGCTTGCCTGGGTAAATAAAATAAATAGCCACAGCCACATAGCCACATAAATTCCATTCAGGGGAGTTTCTCGGTAGGCAGCCGATATAACTTCTGTTGGGATAAAAACTAAGGTGAGTCAATTAAGAATATGTTTTCTGGTTGCATATACTAGGCCTATCTCTTCAAAGAAATGGAAAATAAATGACAAAGGTTCTTTGATTCCTCCAGTAATCCTTCCTAAATGACTCATTGCGTGGGGATTGAATCCCGGGTGACTGGGTGCTAGTCTGACGCGTTACCTCAAGACTGATTACAAAACCATGGTCAATATTCAATAAAAATATGTTATGCTTAATACTACTTATGCATTCAACAGATCAGCGATTTTTCTTCTGCCTGGGCATGAATGGTTCTGGGCTGGTTGCATATCTCGTGAGCGTGCGTAATCCACGATAACGTTAGTCGGTTTTGAAATAACCTGAGCAAGGCGCGGCTGAACTGGGTTGATGGAATGGCTTTATTCTCAAGTGGAAGTTGTTAGTCGTTAGTTCTAACTTGGCTTAATCAACTAAAGGCTGCCTTCGTTAGCGACTTTGATGAAATACCCCTCTGGTCTAATCAAAGGCATACCAGCAACATAAATAAACTGGATTTTTTTGAATCTGTTTCAATTTATACACATAAATAATATCTCTTTTTATTTTTTAAGCATAGCCATTATATTTTATTGCCATTATGTGACGTTGCAATACTCCAAATTAAATATTACCTGGTATTTATATACAACAGTGGAGCTCTTGGGAATCCACGCCGTGAAAGAGCTCCGCCTGGTGGCCGGTGGCTGTGCCGTGAGAGGGTCGGCGTAATGGTGGCTGATCCTGTTCCTCTGAGCAGCGCAGTCTTTCAACCCCTCCTTCTGCCCATTTCCTTGAGGGTGTTGTCTGTAACAGTGCAACATGAGAGAGCATTTTTACACGCAGGCAAACTACATCAAACACAAACTTAATAGTAGTTAAAATAAAAACACAGTCCAATCAAGAGATATTATTTAATTTGTTATTAGTATAATATACTCTTCTTTCTTTTCTTAATTTTTTTTTACATTTGGCAGATCAAAAACGTGTAATCCATTGGCTGTGGTATTATATACGGGTTTGTATGTGTATGAGGTTTGTATGTTTGTACACTGATTATGTTGTTAAAGGCAGAACCACATTCATCTTTGAAGACAATGCCCCCCTCCGGTCTCCTCTTCTAGGGTTTATTCGGTTCTTCTCGGCCCTTTGCTCTAGTGGCGACAACGTGGAATGACTCCCGCCTACACGAAGCACCGCGCACACGCTCACACACGCACGCTCACACGCTCTCTCTCTCACAGACACACACACACACACACACACACACACACACACACACAGCACTTCTATGTTTGTCAGACTCAAATCCGAGGGAGAGGAGCTAGCCGCCATTTTCTAAGCGTCTCTCCCTAAAACGAGAAGAAGCCTCGCGGTGAGCCGCCGTGTGGATTACGCTCGCCTTTCGGCCTTTTTGACTCTTCGTCAGAAAATATTTTCGACCGCAGCACATCGTTTGATAACTCGGGGGGTTTCCACTCTATCTCCGGGCCTCGTCTCACCGTCGGTCCGCCGCCCAGGGGACGCGGTGTAGTTCGGTGGTTCGCCCATATTGCGCGATTCCGGAACGAAGCCCGCCGACCGCTCGGCGGACCAGAGGAGCCCCGACCTTCTGGACTAACCCATGGCCCGTCGCTCCACGGAAGACGCTGTGTTTTGTTGCCGATATTCCGTTTCTTTCACTTAAACTGCGGGGGATTGTACGCAAAATTCCCTCGGATAGTGCGACCTCGTCACGTGGTAGGTTCCTCCTTTTTCTTTGTTAGCGATCTGGTAGCGAGGCGAGGGGCTCACCTCCTCCTCCACCTCCTCCACCAGCTCACCCTCCGCCACCAGCCCACCTCATACACACGGTACCAGCGCCGAGCCCACGGTGCACGGTGTCCCCGGTACCGCGGAGGCGAAGGGCTGGGAGCCCAGAGCAGTCCCGGGCGTTAGAAGGCTAGTCCACCATGTCGCTACTACGTAGGAGTCGTGGGTTGTAATAAGTTCGGATGGTTTCCCGTCATCCGATCAGACCCTCCGCGGGTCCGGGTCCTCCGGGTCCCGGTGAGACCCGCGGGTCCGGGTCCTCCGGGTCCCGGTGAGACGGGCTGGACTCTCGGGGCTTAGTGGCACAACGTTCCCCAGACCCGTGAGACGCTCCAGCGAAGTGCTCCACGGAGACGCATCGACATGGCGGCCCCGCGTCACGCCAAGTGTCCTGGTAGTGTGTCCAGGCTCTGCGCGGTGGTGTGTTGTCGGGTCCTGTGGTGTGTGGCTCTATGTGGTGGTGTATGTGTGTGTGATCGGGTCCTGGTGGTATGGGGCTCTATGTGGTGGTGGTGGTGTGTTGTCCTGGTCCTGCAGGCTAGTGGGTTAGCAGGGTGCGTTCCCCCATGAGCAGCCCTCTGCTGGGCTATCGTTAGCCTCGGACCAGCGCTCCGTCCACACGCGGTGGGTCGGGGACATGCTTGCACACACACTTTCTGTCCGCATTACGGTGCTTATCACCATGTAACCCCCATATCACTGCCGATCTCCAACTTGTGTATTGTACACCTCGACCCGACCTACCGAGAGCCTGGCCCAACCAGCCCCGGCCGACACGTAATACTCGTGCCGCCTGAAGCGCGGTGTTTACCGGAATATACAGCATTAAAGTAAACAGCGCACCGTTTGACTGCGAACGGACGGACCTAAGATCTGTCCGTTTGTGTCGCTGTTGTGGACCGTCCTACAGTCGTCGGTGGCATGAAACGGTACGCCATACTACAGTCGATTATGCGTATTAAAAAAAATACGTAGTGGGGTTTCATTGGAGCGTAATTTCCACCACCGAACCGGGTGGGTTTGATGAAGCTGTTGAGGTGGATGGATTGCATAATCCTTGGGAAATACCAACATGGCGTTGTGCAGCGCGCTGCGGTGGAGCACTGAGCCCCCTATTCATCCTGAAGACATCCAGGACGAAGCACTCGGTCAAGCTGCAAATACACCCATCCGAGTCAGATACCAGTCCCCCCCCCCACACACACAGCGACCCTGTGATCCAGTAGAAAGGCAAATGTTTGACAGCACGTACAGGCGTTGTTGTGTACATCTGAAATGACATGGGGATGAAGGGTGACATCATGTGTACTTGCAGCAGGCCCAAATCCATGTAATCACACGCCCTACGTGGAGCCCTGCATCACACCGACACATGTAGGCCAATAGGGTGGGATGATTTGCTTTGCGTGCATCACCAACCGGCAGCTACAATGTAAACGCAGGAATCCTATTTGATGAGTGTTCTGAGTAATTGCAGCTAAGGCGTTGACTGGCTGTATGATGTGATTATTGTTCCACCAGACTTGACACTACTCAGCCCAAGGTCACTGCAGTACAGCAGTTAGAAGTCTGGTTTGGATAAACATTTACACCAGTTTACCTGCCTTTGTTTCCTGATGCCTCTGCAGTATCACTTTTAGCAACGTAGCGGTAAGCAGGTCAACAGAATGTCACTGAGTCACCACCATCTCATTATATCGGCCTCTAGAATATATTAGGGCTGGACAATCACTTTAGCTCTCCTTTTTCAATCAATGTCTCAGACTCCCATCAAGCTTAAGTACAGGCCTCACTGCATATTGCTATTATAGTTAAAATGAAACACTTACCATACTGGACTGGGTTATTCTCGATAATCCTCCAGTTGCTGTAGTCTTCTCAAATATTGATGTGTATACATACATCAAGTCTTTGTTCCTCTAAATTGAAAATGCTTAAGCTGCACTTGCCTGCTGATTTCAGATGGAACATGAGTCCCAAGTTATGTTTCACTCTCCACAACACAGACCTGGCTTTCTAAAAAATGGTTGCTATATTAGCACACATTATCCCTCAACTCTCCTTCAATTTTCTCAATCGTATTTACTTGAGTAGTCCGTAGTTTCATCGGGTATGCTTTGAAGTTGTTTTTTGGTGTGTAGATTTTCACTTTACTGAATAGTTGATGCCGTTCACTGACTTCCTTTGTGTTTATGTCCTTCTCCGATCTCTACCTGTTGGACGGTGGTGTGTGGGCGGTTCTCTCCGCACCTGTGTGTTAATGCAGCTCTCTCTCTGGACCTGTGTGTTAATGCAGCTCTTTCTCTACCTGTGTCATTGCTCCAGGCTGTCTTCTGGCGGGGCTGTAAGCGGGTGGTGTGGAGCAGGCCACGGTGCCCGTCCCTCTGCACTGCATGGCTGCGATGGCGCCCGCTCTCACCGACGCCCCAGCCGAAGCTCACCACATCCGCTTCAAACTGGCTGCCCCGTCCTCCAGCCTCTCCCCGGGCAGCTCAGAGAACCACCCCAACTCCAGCAACCTTCTCCTTCACAGCAGCGGGCCGGCTAGGCGCAAGGCCTCTGACGAGCGTGCCCTCCAGGAGCAGCAGAGCCAGCAGCAGGTTGACAACCCGGCCCAGACACCTAATCTGGGCAAGCTCCAGCCGCTGGTGGCCTCCTACCTGTGCTCTGATGTGACACCCGTCCCGTCGTCCAAGGAATCCATTGCACTGCAAGAAATTCTCATCAAACAGTCTGTGTTGAAAAGTCACGGCATCCTGCCCAACTCCTTGCTCAACGGAGGGGGAGACTTCCTGCTGAGGAAGAAGCAGACCTTCGAGCTCTCTGGTGGTCAGCTCAAGAGCCTGATGAGTGCGAACACCAACGGCGGCAGCCAGCCCATGGCTCCCGTCAACGGCCTTGCTAAGAAGCTGGCCACCTCGGGCTGTATGGTGGCGGTGAACGGAGGGAAACCCTCCGCCTCCGCCACCTCGGACCCCCAGAATCTCCTTCTAGACTCGGACAACACCCCCACCATCAGAACCCTCAGACATCATCAGGCACATTCCTCCAGGGTCTCTCTCACCACAGATGGTAACAGCCCTGACCCCCCACCAGCACAGCCTCCCTCCCCGCCTGCCTTTGGGCTGGGCAGTCCCAACGAACACATGAATGCAGGAGAAGAGAGTTCACACAGCTCATCGACTTGCCCGCAACAAGCGGATGGAGAGAGGCCGGGTGGCAGCCAGCAGAGCTCACCCGTGTTGCTGCAGGCTCCTCCTCCATCTTCTGTCTCCCAGCCGCCTACCTACTCTCTGGACCTCCTGGACTCCCAGATCAGAGAGCGTAGCCTGCTCACCAGCAGCCGCCAGGCACAGATTGAGAGCCGTTTGCGGCGCCTCCGAAAGCGGCTGCAGGTGGTGCAGGCTAAGCAGGTGGAGCGACATGTTCAGCAGCAGCTGGGCGGCTTCCTGGGCTCGGCTCTGAGCCGGCTTGTGGGCCCGGGACGCAGACAGGAAGTCTCCCCTTCCACGGCGTCGTGGAGGACAGGGCGCCAGACGGCGGTGGGCAGGGACAGCCTGGGCCGCTTCCTGAAGGCCGGGTCCATGCCCACGGAGCTGGAGAGGCTGTGTCTGAGCGGCTCGGCCAATCTGCGCGCCACCGAGAGCGCCTTTGACTCGGATGTGACGGAGAGCAGCTCTGGTGGAGACTCTGACCTGGAGGAAGAGGAAGTGGCCCGGGTTGACGTCGAACAGCGGCACGTCAAAATGTAAGCACCCCACCTCACTCACAGCTAGTAGTGCCATGTCCACGCGCTACTGGACTGGTAAGTGGTGATTTTGTTCACGAGGCATCCCAAGTATATGGTCGCCTATGCTTTTTACTGTAAAATGTCTCGACTGCTTTTGCACCAAAAACTCTAAAAGCCCTGGTCCTTCTCTGTAACCGAGTAAAAGACAGGGACTGTTACCGCCAACGGCAGAGCTCTGAATGCCAACAGGTGTTGGTGACACAATGGTGGCTGTGGCTGATGAGGTTAACCTGCAGGGAGGGGTGTAGCTGTCTCTACCAGAGGAGGCCGTACCTTCATGTGAAGAGAAAAAACACATTTTCTGGAGCTCACACTCATTCGTTCTGTCTCTCCCCCCTAGCTGTCTGTCTCTCCCTTTCTCTTTCGGTCTCCCAGTCAGGTGTGACTGCTGATTTTGGGTTTGTTAATGTATTGCAAATGAGTGAAAATGTAGAGGCGGGTGGGTGACCAGCGTAACAGACCCAGTGACCTGCAGGGCTGGTAGATCATTAGCAACAACAGCGCACAACTCAGATTTTACCACCCAGGCCTGTTGCCTTTTGGACCTTTGGCCTATAAAGACTTGGTAGGCTCTGCAGCTAGACAAGGCTGCATTTGTTATGCACTACTCAGAAACCCACTATATGCATAGTGTGTCATATACCTAATGCTAAGGGATCGGTCACTTTAGTGTGTTTGTGTTGGTAATATGTGGTATAAAAGCATACTTAAAGCTAAATAGTTTCTTTAATCCCTGTGGTGATTTAGCAATGTGGCCCACAGCTGGGAGTTTCCGTTAATCATACAAATATCGGTGAATCTTTGACAGGCAAGATCAAGATCAAGAAGGACATGTATTTACCGGTCGTTTTGAAAATAACGCTGCGGCTTGTATTCCGATTTTACGTACAATAACTTGCTTCTAGAAAATGCAGCTTTATTTTGAAAAATACAGTATATAAATAATACTGGATTAAAGAACTGCAAAATAATCCCAGTAATGAGTACAGCAAAGGGATATATTGCAGTGACTTGATACAGTGGTCATATTTCCCAGTACCCTATTAAAACAAAAAAAGGCTGCATATTCTATAAGCTGCAGCAGCGTTACAATGGGGTTGCATGTTTCTAAATACCCCATATAAGCCACTCCATATTACAAATTGCATCTTATTACTCATCTTTGCCCACAACCCAAATAATAGCGTTGGAAATGTAAACGTCAGAGATCAGTTGGCGATAGCGCTGATTCAAGCCTACTTTTTAACAGATTCAGTTAACAAGGCATCTTGAAGCAATTTGTTTAGACACGGACGTCGCGGAGGCTTTGAATGACGGCTTATGGACAGAGCATGTGGTGGTCAACTGTGTTCCTTGTTTTTTTAGTCGGTTATGAACTGATCCCAATGTTTATCTCTCCACAAGGTGATCTTCTTGCAGATCTCTAATGTAGATGAGCATCTGGGCTTGACGGCATTAGTTATCTCCATGTTTTATGATCACTCAAACTCAAATCACTGAAAACTATGCAGATTTTCATCTTTGAAGTCTCTGTTTTTGCAAAATCGGCTGCTCTGGAAAATAAGCCGTGGCGACTGTTTTGGTCCATAAATTAGGATACAAACTGCAGCCTCTTTTTTTAAATGTTTTTATCTGTATATCCTTTCATCGCCACACTAAACTACATTATTCACTATGGCTTGGTCTTCACCCGACACACCTTTTCACCAACGCTCTCCTACCATCCAACTTGAGTGTTCGCTGTGGATAATGGTTTCCAATGTGTGGACTATTTGTCGATGAGATTGCCTTGGTGGTGGGGGTTACTTGGCTAGATAGTAGACAGCTTGGTTGCGTGTCACCTCTTAGCTAGTTGGCTAGATTTCTCATTACCAGCTCTACGACTTCTCTGGGGGCGGTAGTAGCTCCGGAGGTAGAGCAGGCTGGCTGGTAACTGCAAGGTTGCTAGTTCTATCCCCAGCTCCTAGCTGGGTGTTGAGGTGACCCTGAGCAAGGCCCCTAACCCTAACTTCTCCAACTTCGGTGTGTTCATGTGTGCATGAACGGGTGATTGTTTGGCAATATTGTAAAGCGCTTTGGGTGGCCACTGGTAACGGCGCTATATGAATGTGGTTAATTTTTCATCCATTTACCATTTCTCTTGAAGCGGATGTAGTAAACAGGAAATGGTTGAAAACAACAACCTCTGTGCGCCCTCGGGTAGGCTTGGAGTCTGCTGTCGCCCTGGTAGTGAAAGGTTGTCTCCATCCATTGCCTGCCTGGGTAGATGCATGGTGGCTCTTTATGGTTCCACGTTGACACAATGCAAGGGGCTTACAGGCCCGTCACGTCCTTGCAGACCCTCCTTGCGTCCACCACAAAGGCCTGACGTGAGCCTCCCTAAAATTGTAACCTTGTCTCAAGGCGCCGCAGCCGCAAGTGCTGGGATTGGTCCACTGACTACATCATTTCCGGTAATTCGCTTTGTTTGTAAAAAAATCTAAGGAAATTATGTAACTTTTTCCTTCATAGCCATAACCTTATTTTTTACTCGCTAGTAATCTGTATAAAGTGGAGACGTTTTGTATTCAGTCATCATAGACTTTGAATGTAATGACCAGAATGGACAAAGAAGACCAACTGTTTTTGTTTTTGTTATATATGGTTATATTCAGCTTTCAAGTTGCTAGAATGTACAGACAAAGACCAACTATTGTTCTCTCTTTACCATGGACATGATTCCCCCCCCCCGCCCCTAGGTGGAAGTAAAGTTATATCCATGGTGGTTATATCTGTATTATTTTTTTAAAGCGATAGACAATATCGGCATACCGGTATATTATTTTCATGTTGCCTTGCGAGGACTTCCCGTTTCTCAGACCCTTCATTGCTCATTGGTCCTACAGCCCACTATTCAGACATCCCTTTCTGTTGAAGAAATCAAACCCTATGCTCTGACATCCCATTGTTCCGACCATATAGGCTTTTGTGGATCTCCTCCCTCAATCTAAGATCTGAATCAACAATAAGAGGCGCCATTACTTTTCTGATATTATGAATCTTAAACGGCTGCGTCGGGTTCTCAGACGTCTCTGGTCAACAAGTAAAAGCTCATCGTGGTGGTTATCTCGGCCGTGGTGGAATAGGAGGTGAGGGGGACTCTGGCTTTGACTCCCTGAAGTCCAGATTGAACCGCTACCAGGAGGAGAAAGGGATTGTTGCCCGGGATTGTCTCAGGCAACAAACTAGACCCAAATAACTGGTTGATGGTGATTACCTGTGGCGTTGAGTTAAAACTACACACTTTGCCCGTTTGGTTCAAAATATCATAATATCGCCATTCGAACAAAAAATATTGCGACATGAGTTTTGGTCCATAACGCCCAGCCCGACTAGGTAAAGATTACAGTAGCACATTTTGTAGCACATGGACACAAGTGGACCATCAACACTGTTTGAGAAATACACTGTTGCCACTCCCTGAATGTTTATGAGAAAAGCCAGTTAATCATACTCATAATAATTATACTGAAATAAATAAGATGATCTCTTAACGAGACATAAGGGACAGGGGAGACTAACAGTGTAATCCAGGAAGACAACTTGCAGACGAATGGAAGTGCAACAAGGGTCAGCTACCGATATATAAATATAATGTCATGTTTAAATTCATGGTACATCATTATTTTCTCCTGAATTTCTTTAAATATTTATATGTAGATGGGTAAAGCATTATGCCTCCTTAATTAACCATCCAACTGAATGCAAGTTTCTAATTGCTGTCAACAATTCCAGTCTCCAATCAGCAGATGGATCCAGTGGAATTGGGTTTTATTAAGGCCAGGGTACTTTATAATTCACCTATTCTGTAGAAATACTGACCAAACAATGGCTCTGTAGAGACAAGTGCTGCTGCCGTCTCCTGGCCAGGATAACACTGAGACACACACTTGTACCAGGATCAAGGCTTTAGTTCACAGCATTACAATTCCTGCTGTCTGTTTCTTCAGTTGTCCTAATTCTGGCTGAGGCAGCGTAAGTAACTACCAAATAGTACACTTGTCCATGATAAAGCAATGCAATGGAATTCTTTGCTGAATGTAGAGATAAAGAGATAGAGAGATAAAGATCTCTTGGCACACAATCCTTTACAATTGCATGTGATCCGAACCCTCCCACTGTACATGCCTGCAGCTGGATCCTTCACTTTAGCATTTCAACATTTTTTACACTGCACTTGCACACACAATTTAGAGGTGTGTGTGTGTGTGTGTGTGTGTGTGTGTGTGTGTGTGTGTGTGTGTGTGTGTGTGTGTGTGTGTGTGT
>JAOPUD010000070.1:16536579-16556034 GCA_027122715.1 Trisopterus minutus
GGGGGGGGGGGGGGGGGGGGGGGGGGGGGGGGGGGGGGGGGGGGGGGGGGAGGAGGAGGAGGAGGAGGAGGAGGAGGCGGCGGGGGCGGGGGCGGCGGCGGCCGGGCCGGGCGTGAGTACGCGGCGCTGTCGGACGTCCCGCGGGCGCGGCGGCTGAACTACCGCGAGGCGTTCCGCTCGGAGCGCAAGCGGCAGGAGCTGCGGGCGCGGACCAGGAGCCCCGGGCGCGAGGAGGTGGCGCGGCTGTTCGGCGAGGAGCGCAGGTGAGACGTCCGGGCGGGAGGACGGCTCAGACGTCGGGGGGGCCGTGGCGTCCGGAGCAGGCGCTGGCTGAGGGGCGGGTGGCGCCAGCAGGGTGTGGGACGGTTAGTCTGACCCAGTGAGAACCGTCAGCCACACCTCAGCCAGCGCTGGGGGAGCCGCTGCCCCGCCCGGCTCAGACGCTGCGGTGTGATGGAGCTCAGGGAATTAGAAAAGCATTTCTGTGGCTAACGCATGATACAGTGGTACAGAAATGACACGTTTGAATCCGTCTCTTACTCTGAGAGAAATATAAGACAAAATGGATTCCCGAAGCTGGTCTTTAGTTTCAGTCTCAGCTCCCCGGCCTCGGGGTCTAGCCCCCCCTGCTGGAGACGGCGGGGGGGCCGGGGAGCTCAGACGTCTTCTGCATCTCCCACCGGTTTCTGCCTTCTTCTACTTTTCTCCTCTGCTTCTGCTCTGTTCCAGGGGCCTCACCACGGAGCTACTGCTGCTCCTCTCCACGGGCCCCTGGGGCCGGTGGCCCTTGTGGCCCCTGGCTCCTCCCCTCCACCGACGCCTCTGACTCCTGCTGCTTGTCATTTCACCTCTGCTCTGGGATCTCATCACACACACACACATACACACGCGCACACGCATACACACACCCACACACACACACACACGGGCACATACACACACCGCCCTCTCCCACATAGATCAGACCCTCTCGATGCCGCCCACCGTTAAAAACGGATCACTGAATAGCCTTAGCTCATAGGTCAGAACTCTCTCCAGCGACACCGGTGATCAATAGTCTGGTCTCAGCCCATAGGTTGAGAAACGCTGACATAATGTCAACTAGAATGCATTTTGTGCTAACGAACGTTAGCGAACGTGCGCTTGCCAAAATGCTGCAGATGGTAAAACGCCTAATCTGGCAGTTAAAGTTAAATTAAAGTTCCACATTTTATGGGGAACTACTTGTCTAAGATGCTCTTGTCTAAGATGTTTATAGATCAAACCTAAATAGTTAAATTAAGAATTGACTTGTTATATCATTTGTATGCTCACAAATACATTGATAAAAGCAGGAACGTGTCACATACTAATGGTCCTATTACACACGTCCTGGCTCCTCTGCTGCGCTGCATTTCTTGTCGCAACTTTTACATTGAGGAAACGCTCCAATATTCTGATGATGCACGTTGCAAAGCGTTGCTCAAACCTTCCCCTCTTCTCTGGTGCAACCAAACTGCAGTCGCCTGTGACTGCCGGCTTTTCAAAGTATGAAGTAAACACAGCCAAACCCAACGTGAACACCTAAAATAAGTTGGCAGTTTAGATAACCCTTCGTGCCCGCTTGCTGTCGGACGGAAATCTCAAGCGCTAGTATGAACACATTCACTCATTCGCTCAACCACTTGCTTGCTCTCTCACTTACTCGCTCTCTTTCCCCCCATGGGTCCTCTTCCACCTGCTGTTCCTGGGATCTGAACCATAACCCTTCATCCTCTCCATCTCCTGATGGGTGTCCCCACATAACACACATATCCCCTCCGTCAACAGCTGGCGCCCACTCAATGTCTTCCTCCAGAACCTTCTAGAACAGTGTGGTTCCATACTTCTCTTGGCCTGGAACCCCATTTTTGAGGTCTGAACTTTCTTGCAACCCAAACTTCTTATATTGTGGGTCATCTGCTTCCCGCCCTTCATTTGAACACAATCCTTCAGTCCTCCTGTAACATCAATGACCCAGTAAAGTGCCCATGAGTCGCAGCTGAGTCATGAGGCCGGTAGTGGGATGTTGGGGGCCGTTTACGATTTTCTCCCATCAACATGCATCATTGAGTTTTCCTTGTGAGGCCTTACCTATCTCTGAGTTCTCCTTCTGTTCCCCTCTGTGGATCAGTCTGGCCTCCAGCCCATTCTAGGGTTAGATAATAAATAATATAACCAATCAGTGCTGAGGGGAGGGGTTTCACTTAAAGACAAGGTCTGCAGAATTAAAGAAACAATGGCTCCCTTGGAGAGTGGAACACAAAAGGTCAATTCAAAACCATTAGTCCAAATAACCATGTTGAAAGATGAACAGAAAGTAGCACGCAAGGTTTATCTTAAAGGAGATGTTTTTGCCTTGTCGCTTTTGCAGCGTCACTTAGTTATTTCATCTGATGGAGTTTTTTGGGCAACATCATTTGATTGAGCTATGTGCAAATAAAAGGCTGCCCAGCAAAGGGCAGACTGAAGTTAATTTGGTAACGCTAACCTACAGCATGTATGTGGATGGTCTCATGAGGCTCTCATCCAGTAGCTATGAGGTCAGAGGGGATCTGGGAGGCCTTGGCCCCAAGTGGGGGTTTGGCCCACAGGTTGGAAACACTGTTCTAGAAGCTCTGCTGCTCTTCAGAGGAGAAGACGTTGGTTCTGTCCACCATGTCCTCCGCACTGCGTCGGGGCTCCCTGAGGATGGTGGCTGCACTGCCTCATCAAGCCCTCCACGCTTCACCTAGAAACAGCTTTGATTAGCTCAGAGGCTGTACCTCGTTACGCCGTGGTGGAATCCCCCCCAGCACCTCAGGTCACAGAGACCCCACAAGGAGCAGCGTGGAACCACGCTGGAGTAATCAGATCAGGAGACGCCACAGTCTGAAATATCTTATTGCTTCTGACTCAGTATACAGGAATTAGTTTGGTAGTGGTGCATTCATTAAACAAGACGGCAATCAATCATAAATCCTCATTATTATGTGTGACTGCATTTAAAAAAATATGTACTTTATTAGTTCCAGATAAAAATATGAGAATATATATATGTGGATATTTAACTATTCAGAATCAGACAACTTTATAAATGAATGACTTAAATTGTTTCTCGTAATTGCTGTGCTCAAGAAAATTCACAAAATATAAGTAGAGAAGTGACTACTCATTACAGGATGTCAGGTGATAGAGAATGAGCCTCTTCCTCTTCCTGTTTGTGTTCCAGACGCTCGCAGGTGATTGGGCGCATTAAGGAAGGTCCGCCCCTGGAGTGCATGGACACGCAGGTCTCCACGGAGACGGCCCCTGAGCCGGCGTCTGCTCCCAGACAGGGCAGGGCTGAGCGGCGCTACCTGGCCAACCGACCGGTGAATGTTTTATTTGTATAATCATGAATGTATACAAAAGTATTCATCAAAGACTGGTTACAGTTGAGTCATTTAGAGATTATTAGGTAGATCTTAATTGTATCAAGTGTCTCTTATGATACTTTAATACATGTTTATAGAGTTGTTCTGGACTGTTGCCTCTCAGGAGATGTCCTTGGATTCTGGGAGGGTCACCAGTCCAGATGTTTCCTCCGCCTCCAGCCTGAGAAGAGCCAAGTCTCTGGACCGCAGAGCAGCCGACACATCCACCACGGTGAGGAGATAGATACATATATATATATATATATTATATATCAATAACCCATCCACCACGGTGAGGAGATAGATACATATATACACATATACAAACATATGTATAGATATATATATATACTGGCATCATATTATATATCGATAACCCATCCACCACGGTGAGGAGATAGATACATATACATATATATGTGGTGTGTGTGTGTGTGTATACATGTGTGTGTGTATATATATGTATGTGTGTATATACACAAAGATATCCAAAGATATATAATATCCTGGGTCGTTAACTACTTAGCGGTTGCTGTTATATTTCCACACCACCAGGTGGTACATTCTACCACACTACTGGCTGGTCTGCATCAACTCTTGGCATTTCTCTCAGGCATTTGACAAATTCCAAAAAAAAACAATGATCTCCCTTTACTGTTCATACACTTGTAATTTACAAGTGTGATTAAACTCAAGTTACACATGACTTGCTGTTACGTGCCTGGGGAGAATATGACAGTTCCCTGCTCTCTCTGTACACATGGTTACAAACCTGATACATTTGGATCAAATTCTGAATGGCGCCTGATGTTGATGCCTATTACTCATGGAGGTCTTTCCTTACCTCAGAAAGGAAACTTCTGAAGAACGCCTAGCTTGACAGTGTTGTCATGAAACAGATCAAACCTCTTTAGTTTGAGATGGCTCACCTGATAATTTACATCAGTCACGCTCATGACTCACGTTTTGGTGTGTCACGTTTTTGCTCACAAAAACACTAGGTAGTACCTCGGTAGTACCATGAAGGGCACATGATCACTGGAAACAGCTTTCAACCACTCTGATCAAGTATGGAATTGCCACGCTTACAATTGAGCAGGAAGAGACTAAAAAGATCTCCCTACTGAGTACAGCGCAGGGTTAGGGTTGACCGTGGGAAAGGGCCAGAAACCATTCCCATCTGTGATGAAAGCCAACTAGGCGTGAGCCTGAGGGACCACATGACCCAGGGCGACCCGGTCGGAGGCAGACCGCGCTGACGGCCCTCTGTGGCGTTCTACACACACACATCTTATTGCTGATAAGGGGTCAGCTGGCGCCCTGCCCCCCGCCCCGGCGCCCCGGCGCCCCGCCCTGCTCCTGCACAGGACAACGCCAGAGTTCAGGGAACACAACACCGCTGCCACGGCTGGAAGCACCGCATCAAAAACAGCCAACTCTGTTACAGATCATTCCGCCTCTCTTTTTATTGACGTTTAAAAACACACATAGGATAAGGTCCTGAAAGGGCGATGCTGTAACTGACTGAGAGTTTGACTAGACTCTATCACTCAGGTCCAGTGAGGACAATGCTGACCTTCTGGGGCTCACACTGCCTTAACCTCAACCTATGGAGGTGGACTCACTGGCAACACACACACACACACACACACACACACACACACCCTGCACCTCCCACACACACGCAACCAAAACAACCGGAGGGGACTGGGAGGGGGGCAGGGGGGGTATTGATGTCGACATACCCACCCAACACCCCGACCCCCAGACCAGTGATATAAATAGAGAGCTGACTCCCTGGGCCAGTGTCAGTCAGGGTCCGGAGGTGTTAGCCAGTCTGCCTGGGTTGGAGGGTGGCTGAGCGCCGGTCGTCTGCGTGGTCCTGTGTCTCTGGGTGTGTGCTGGCGGTGGTCCTGTGTCTCTGGGTGTGTGCTGGCGGTGGTCCTGTGTCTCTGGGTGTGTGCTGGTTTCCTGGAGATGTGTGTCCCCCAGGATGACTCTGTGTCATTCTGCTCCTGTGCATCTGAAGATCAGTAGAAACAAGGTAGGGCTGCTGGTGGACGGCCGGTACCCAGGGTGGGGCTGGAGAACATGATGGGGTCCCGTGGTTTGGCTCGGTGCTGGGGTTGAGTGGTTCTGTGTTCTGGTTCATAACTGCTTACAAGCACGTACTTAACAAATTCTGTTAGTTTACTTCTGTTCTGACTTTTATGCTTCAGGTCCAATATTTGAAATTTGTCTACAGATATTTTGGCTGCTCTTTTTAACTTTGAGACCTTTATCCTTTGAGACCTTTCAACGCCACCTTCGACATTTCCAAATATTGACCTTTGAAGATGTGTTGAATACAACAAGAGAGATAAATGTTTGGAGTCACACTTTATGTGGACCCAAAAATACCTGTGAAACGTAAAACAACCGAAAGTGTTAAGCTGTTGTTGTGGAGCTGTTGTTGTTGTGGCTGTCCCCCCGTATACCGTCCAAACGGGACGGACTAAGTGCCAGGTTCTGCCGTCGTCCTGTTCTGGGGAGGGGGAGTCGAACATCACCGCAGCATAAACAAGCTTAATCCTGCACTTCAGGAAACTGACCGTTGTCTCGTTTCCCTTTGGCAGCCTGATCTGCTGAACTTCAAGAAGGGATGGATGACCAAGCTGTACGACGACGGAATGGTGAGTGACCTCCTCACTGGTTTAACTGGGGAAGAGAAAAATAGTCCATACTGGTACATTATATACTCACTCTTGTGATGAAAGTGATGATAATGATGATGAGACACTTCAGACTCTTCTGAAATCCTACCTGTGTGTTTGACGGTGTCTGCAGTGGAAGAAGCACTGGTTTGTGTTAACGGACCAGAGTCTGAGGTACTACAAGGACTCCATCGCAGAAGAGGTACCAGTATTCATGTTGTCATACACTGCAATACCAATATTGTGACTACAACTAGAGTCCTTGTCCTTGTTCCTCCACAATCACTTTGCTCAAGACGGTATTACAATATTAAATATAATGTATGTGAATAAAGTCAGGGCTGCTGCCAAGCTTTTGGAGGCCCTAGGCAGACTAACAGTGACACACGGTCAGAGAGACACACACACACACACACACACCTTCAGAGTTCACACTCAAACCTTTGCTATTTATTTTTAAATTGACATTATATATATATATATATATGCATGAAAATGTATTTATTAAGTAATATATAAAAAACAAATGTTGTCATAGAGTTAAAATAACAGCAATAACAGCAACAACAGTAGCACCATCAGAAATATATAAATAATATCTAAGTAATGTATACAACTTTAACAGCAGAATGACAATATAAAACATAATGACAACCGCAGGCTCCAAAGATGACTGAAAATAATTATGCAAATGGTAAAAAACTGTGAGAAACTGGGCTGAGAAAGGATGCTCCGCCTCCGATGCGAAAAGACGAGAGCTTTGAAATTAGTTATATTATATATATGTCATTATCATGAAATTTTTTTTGCAAACGTAATTTTGGGGGCCCCGGCAGGTACTTTGTGGCCTGAATCAAGTCCTACACACAGAACTACAGCAACCTAAAGAGGCAGATATTGATGTAAACACAGAAGTGTAGCTGAAAAGAGGTTCCTAACGTGCGTCTGCAGGCCTGTGATCTGGACGGAGAGGTGGACCTGTCCTCCTGTTACGATGTCACCGAGTTCCCCGTCCAGAGGAACTATGGCTTCCAGATCCTGGTGAGTTCTACATACCATCACAGCCATCCAGCAGGCTATTAACACTACCTAACCCCCTCACACCTGACCCCTACCGTCTGAGCCCTACGAACCCCCACGCTCCGACCCCCCGGTGAGCCTCCTACTGTCTGACCCCCCCGGTGAGCCTCCTACTGTCTGACCCCCACTGTCTGACCACACACGTAACATGGGCAGCCCTTCTGGGAATCAAACCCTTAACCAGTTCAGTGCTAATGCCCTGCTCTACTAGTTGAGCGAGACAGGGAGTCAAACCCCTAACCGGCGCAGTGTTACTGCCTTGCTCTGCCAGCTGAGATAGACAGGCCCGCTGTAGACTGTGTACATGGCTGATCAAACTGGGGACCCTCCCAGGGAGATTGATGACATCACCAGGCATCAATCCTGATGCCCCCCCCCCTCGGTTCCTACCCGAGCCTCACCAACCCCTCACCAGACACACAACCTGTCTACACCCTGTCTCACCACACATAACTCTGCTGGCGGCATCTGCCTCCCTGCAACCTACACACACGCGCACGCACACACGCAAACGCACACACTCACACACACGCAGCACAGACACTCACAACACAGACTCGGCACACAGCCCACGCCCAGCAGACACAGACGCAGACACACGCACACAGCACACGCACACGCACACGCCCATATGCACACACTCGGCACACAGGACAGACACACACAGGCATTTAGCCACCGTTATTCATAGTCCTGTGCAAACACATACTGACACATACCTGCACATGACCCCGGCCGGTCCCCCACCAGTGGGTCTCCCCTGCCCAGCAGAACCAACATGATGACCACTACAGCCATCAACATGAGGACATGGACTGCCGTTGTTAAAGTCACCATTTCCTCATCCTTCTGCTTCTCCACCTCTACCTTCTGCTCCCTCTTCCTCCTGCTCCTCCTGCTCCCTCTTCCTCCTGCTCGCCCTCTTCCTCCTGCTCCTCCTCCTCTTCCTCCTGCTCCCGCTTCCTCCTCCTCCTGCTGCTCCTCCTCCTCCAGAGTAAGGAGGGGGCGTGCACGCTGTCGGCCATGACGTCGGGCATCAGGAGGAACTGGATCCAGGCCATCCTGAAGAACGTGCGGCCGGCCACGGCCCCAGACGTCACCCGGTGAGGAACGCAGAGCCTCCCCTAGCACCCTCACTCATTCACATCCCAGCACGGCCACATAACCCTGCACTCACAATGCTTTCTGATGAAACTATTAACCTTTCTCTCCACCTCTCTCTCCTTTGGTCTCTCTCTCTCTCTCTCTCTCTCTCTCGCTCTCGCTCTCGCTCTCTCTCTCTCTCTGCTGGACGTCATGTCTTCAGGAAGCATCTAGCTCTGAAGCTGTCAGTTCTCAAGTCAAGGTTGGACTGCTTGCCATCCCGTCCCCTCCCATCCCGTCCCCCCCCTTCTAACCCAGTGATGTCACCACTCAGTGATGTTGGCCTTGGCGTTCTTCTATGTGTCATGGGATCTCTGGCTTGCGGCCGCTTTGCGCTGTGATGATCATGAGGTCATGTGATGAAGCACCCTGTTGTTGATGAGAGCCATCTAAATATGTTGTGAGGCCTATCTTAGTAATATATACTGTGTGTGTGTCTATAGGTGTGTGTGTGTGTGTGTGTGTGTCCATAATATGACTGTGTGTTTGTGTGTGTGTGTGTGTATCTCAGTGTGTGTGTCAGATGTCAGACTGGCCGTCGCCGGACTCTGGAGCTCTCCTGGCTGTGCCGGAGAATGTGGGATATTTTAGTCATTTCTGCATGCCACCTCTTCCTGATCCTGCTGTTGTCTGTTCACACACACGCACTCATGAATACATGAACACACATACAGATACACACATATTTAAAGACACAACCACACACACGCAACTATTTAAAGACACTCACACACACATTTAAAGACACACACACTTGCACATACACATCCACAGTCAACCCCACGATAAAATAGAAACGGGAGATTACGTGGGTCTCCATATTATGCGGAAGCCCCACTGAGGCTAACTGAGGCTAACCCCACTGAGGCACACGGCTCTGCTCTGTACAGTTCAGCCTGATGTTATGAAGGCTTCGTATGCTATACGGCTAGGCTACGTTATGAAGCTAGTCCATGCACTGAGGCTAGCTAGTGAGGACTGCTCCCCTTGTTCTGAATTAAGCATTGTCTTCAGTCTAAATGTGTGTCCATGTCTATGTGCCTCTGTCTGAATGGCCTGTGTTTATGGACATCGTGCCCAGCGTCGTCGGCTAATCGCTAACTGTACTACTTGTTTCTGTTTTCCAGTTTTTAAGGACTTTTGAGACTCCCACACTGTTGTAACTATATGGACTGTGTCTAATGGTGTCTAAATATGTCTATTCATGTATATGTACCCCTCTATCTACTTGTCACGTGTCTCTCTGTGACCCGAATGTCTTGTCCGTGGGCATGTTCCCTAGCATCGTGGGCTAACTGCTCTCTGTGCTACCTTCCTCTGTTAGTAGCTAGTACGGCTGACGAGAGCCACTGAGGCTGCTGCAGGGTGGCCCCGTATGAAGCAGTGACCTCACCTGACTACAGGTGTCTCTACCTGTAGAGCGTACCGACCCCACCTGACTACAGGTGTCTCTACCTGTAGAGCGTACCGACCCCACCTGACTACAGGTGTCTCTACCTGTAGGGCGTACCGACCCCACCTGACTACAGGTGTCTCTACCTGTAGGGCGTACTGTACTACCTGTATGGTGTACTGTACTACAGGTGTCTCTACCTGTAGGGTGTACTGTACTACAGGTGTCTCTACCTGTAGGGCGTACTGTACTACAGGTGTCTCTACCTGTAGGGCGTACTGTACTACAGGTGTCTCTACCTGTAGGGTGTACTGTGGTCATGTTGGGATGCTGTGGACGTGCTGCTTATCGTCGTCGACTAGCTGCTAGCAGTCTACTGTGTGACTCCTCTGTTAAGGGTCCTGGTCCTGGTTCTGACCCTGGTTCTGCTCCTGGTTGTGGTTCTGACCCTGATGTTGGTTCTGTTACTGACCCTGGTTCTGGTTCTGGTTCTGGTTCTGGTCCTGACCCTGCTTCTGGTTCTGGTTCTGGTCCTGACCCTGGTTCTGGTTCTGGTTCTGGTCCTGACCCTGGTTCTGGTTCTGGTTCTGGTCCTGACCCTGGTTCTGTTCCCTGCAGGTCATTACCTGAAGAGCAGGCCAAGACCCAGCTGGCTCAGTGTCTCCAGTCACCTACGGAGCCTCTTGCCGGCCCTGGGGGCCCGGGGGGCCCGGGAGCCGGGGTCCACACACAGCCAGCGGGGGCCCTGGCCCCCTCCCCCGAGCCCCGCAAAAGCCGCGTCCGGGAGCGTCGGCGGGAGGGCCGATCCAAGACCTATGACTGGTCCGAGTTCCGGGCGGTCCAGGCGCCCGACCCCATGGACCTCGGCTCCGTCCTGCCGTCCTCCTCCACCTCCTCGTCCTACGCCTCCTCCACAGCCTCCTCCCCCAGCTCCAGCATCTCCTCCCCCCAGACCTCCTCCTCCGCCTCCGCCCCTCCTCCCCGGGTCACCGCGGCCACCAGCCTGGACGGGGTGGCGGAGGAGCGGGTGCGCCGGTCGGACCCCGGGTGCGTCGCCGGCGTCCCTGCGCCGAACACGGTCACGGTCACCATGACGACTACGCTGAACGCTGCGCCCCCGCCACGGCCAGCTCCACCCCCGGACCCGGGGGCGATGGAGGTGGACGGGCACGCCAAGGCGGACCCAGAGGGCGCCCCGCGGCGGCGGGGTGGGGCGGAACAGGAGGAGCAGGAGGAGCAGCAGCAGGAGGATCGCCAGGGGGTGATCGAGGAGCACTGGCATCAGGTGGAGACCACGCCCCTCAGGGAGGAGAAGCAGGTGCCCATCGCCACGGCGACCACCGTGGGTGCTGAGCGACGCCCTCCGCGGGAACTGGCCACCCTGCTGAACAAGGAGGTGGGCTCCCCTGGTCCTACACTCACACACGCTAAGGGAAGACGGGTTAGTTAGTTAGTTAGTAGTGAGTAGCACATTCTCTAGCTTGACACCATTCCTCATCATCCAGGACAACCAAGCACATCCCACCATGCGTTCGCCCACTCTGGGACCCCATCCCAGTAGGAGGTTGTAGAAATGAAGGACACTACAGATGTTTGATGGTGCATGTTTTCTGAAAGAAAGAGGAAAGAAGAGTGAAGAGGTGCTGTGAAGGTCTGCATACAAAACAGACCTATCGATCCATAGCCACGAGCTAGCTAGTACCAACCTATCGATCCATAGACACGAGCTAGCTAGTACCAACCTACCGATCCATAGCCACGAGCTAGCTAGTACCAACCTATCGATCCATAGCCACGAGCTAGCTAGTACCAACCTATCGATCCATAGCCACGAGCTAGCTAGTACCAACCTACCGATCCATAGCCACGAGCTAGCTAGTACCAACCTACCGATCCATAGCCACGAGCTAGTCAGGTGCGACTTTTTGGTGCCTGGCAGTATTCAGGTTTACTGGAACGTGGATGTTAAGCTGATAAGTATACAACTTGGGAGTTGTGGTCCTGAGGTTTCAGACTAAACGAGGCCCACTGAACGATTCAACGTCCAGGTAGTGTGGGGTGAGGATGATGAAGGAGGGGTGTCACGGTGGTGTGAGGAGGGATGATCTCATTGTGGGTGGTGTGCTGTGTCTTCAGCTGGGGGTGAAGCAGCATGAACTGGACCGGCTGCAGGAGCAGAACCTACACCTGAAGGAGCAGTTGGACGAGGCGCGAGGCCGCGAGCACAGCGCCAGAGAGGGCTACGTCCTGCAGGTACCCCAGACACAGACAGACAGACTGACAGACTGACAGACAGACAGACACGTACAAGCCCTATATGAAGTGAAAGTATTGATTGACTTCTGATTCATACGGACAGAGGTACTGTATCATCCAGGTCGGCCATACAGGTGGAAACACGTCACACACATATCTTTACGTACAATGCTTATTGGATACAATAACACAGTATTTCAAGGTCAAATTTGTGTGTGTGTGATAAGATATAACTCTACTAATATGTGTGTGGGCTTAGACGAGTGACCCTGGGACTGCATGGATGTGGTGGGTTGGGCATGAGGTTTCACTAACTGCTGTATGGGGGCTCACATCTCCTTGGGGTTTGATGGTTTTGGACATACTGTCCAGGTAAGAGACTTGATCGACAAGCCTTGCGCTGTGCTTCTTCTCCCTCATCACCTCTCCTCATCCTCTTCTCTTCTGTCACTCATGTGGTTTTGCATGCTGTCGTTTCTTGCGCGAGTCGCATGGGTTCTGACACCTTTCTTTCATTATTTATGTTTGCACGTCATGTTAGGTATTGTAGACACCGTACACAGACTTTTAGGGTGTTAAAGGCTTTTATTGATACGGTTTTCTAACGGAACAGTCATAATTAACACCATGGCCCCAAGCACCTCACAGCCAAAACAAGCCAACCCAAACATCTCCTTCCATCCATACCATCTCCCTCCCCAAACGCCTCACTCCTTAAGCATCACCCTCCCCAAACGCCTCACCCCCCGAACATCTCCTTTCCAAAACACCTCACTCTCTCCCCATCCACATCTCTCTGTAGCACCTCGAACCCCAAAAACCTCACTCCCCAAACACCTAAATCCCTGCTAATCACCTCACTCCAAAAACATTTAACTCCCAAACACAACACTCCCTCTAAAACACCCTACTCCCTCTAAAACACCCCACTTCCACTAAAACACCTCCCTCCATCCCAAACACCTCACTCCCTCCATAAACACCTTACTCCCCAAACAACTCACTCCCTAGACACGTCCTCCCCTCTGTAACACCTCAGCCCCAAACACATCAATCCCAACCAAAAGCCACCCTCCCTAAACACCTAAATCCCTCCCAAACACCTCACTCCACAAACAACTTGATTTTCCCAACCTCCCCCCCAAACACCATCTCACTCCCTCCCCAAACACCTCAGTCCCCAAACACCCCCACCCCAAACACCTCCTTCCCTCTGTCAAACATCAATCCCCAAATGTCACGCTCCCTAAAACATCTCACTCCCTAACACCCAAGTCTCTCCCAAACACCTCACTCCCTAAATACCTCACTCCCTCCCAAACACCCAGCTCTACAACACCTCCGTCAGGCTCACAGGAAAGTATAGAAACCAGCATTCAGGAGACTATAGCAGTTATCTCGATACCAAGATGATGAGCACAAAGTAGAACCCATATGCATTGTGTATATTTAAAATCCAAGTCACTTAAAGGGTTTTCCGTTTCCCCACTGGATTTGAGGCTTGGGGGCCCTTGTAGGATAATATTGGTAGTATAGGGAGTTACTGGTAGTTTCGTCACCTCTTTCCACTCTTGTGTGTCATGTAGTCGGTCACTTTTTTATTTGTTTTGTTCACCATCTTCCATCACTCCTGAAAAAGCACAGTGGAAAGCTTAGGATGAAGCTTCTTCATTACATTAACGGAACCATTTCCAGTTGTACTTGTTCAAGTTCAAGGAGAATTCCCAAAATTCCTATGTCATCCTCGGAGATGTGCTCCTCATACGCAATGGCGAGGGGGAGTGATGTCACTAATCCAACTTGTTGTCGTCAATCTTTTCAAGAGGTCCTCCACCCCCTGCTCCTCGCCACACCGATTGCAACGGCAAAGTCCACACACACTCGGCACGCACATGCACGGTGACCCGGAGCCCAAGCTGGAAGTCGTTCCACATCAGCTCCCCACGTTGAGGAGGAGCCTCACCGAGAACCAGGGCTCTGTAGGACGCCACGAAGTCCAGATCCAGGCCTTGCAGGCCAAATTAGCCTCGGCTATGGCAGAGATCCTGGCTAGCGAACAGGCCGTGGTCCGCATGCGCAACGAGCTGAAGCTAGAGCAGGAGCGCTCAAGGGACCACGAGGAGGAGTTTGGCCGCAGTGAAGACACCCTGCGAGCCCAGCTCCGGGACAGTGAGGACAGGCTCCGCGAGGTCGAGGCCAGCCTCTTGGAGAGGAACCAGGTCCTCCGGCACCTGGAGAGGCAGCAGGCCCTCCAGAGAGACCACCAGAGGGAGGTCCAGAGGCTCCAGGAGAGGCTGAATGAGGTTAGCGGCAGGTTGAATGCTACAGAGGAGGCCCAGGCCCTGAAGGAGGAGCGCCGAAGGCAGGACCAAAAGGGCATACAAGAGCTCTACGAGACGGAGAAGCAGCACCTAACCGGGCTGTTAACGGAGGCCGAAGTCTCACAGAAGGAGATGGAGAGTAAACTGTGGGAGGCAGAGTTGCAGGTTGAGACCCTGCTAAGAGGAAGACGCTCCTCCTGTGGAAAGGAGGGCAGGGAGGAGGTGCTGAAACTACAGGAGGAGCTGAGCCAGAAGAGCAGCCTGGTGGACACCTTGAGGGAGAGTGTCCGTAGGCTGGAGGAGGAGAAAGGTCATCTCACCTGCCGCTGTCAGGAACTCCTCAACCAGATAGCAGAAGCAGACCGTGAGGTGAACAAGCTGCGCAGCCGCTTGGACACCGAGGAGGCCGACTACCACAGCTTGGAGCACTCCTACAAACAAGCGTCACAGGAGTTCCAGAGCATGAGCCAGTTCCTCCGGGAGAAAGAGGAGGAGATCCGCCAGACGAAGGCCATGTACGACAGGCTGGTGGCGTGCAAGGACGAGGAACTCAAAGAAGCCCTTGTGAAGATGGCTGTCCTTGGAAACAGCTTGGAAGAGACGGAACAGAAACTTCTGGCCAAGGATGAGCTGATGTCTCAGATAAGTGACACCCTGCGGGTGCAGGGCGAGCCCTGCGGGGCAGAGAGGGACCTGCAGGCCAAGCTGGTGATAGCAGAGGACCGCATTGCAGAACTAGAGCAGCATCTCAAAACCCTACAGCTTGGCTACGCAGACCTACACATTGAGCGCCACAGATTAGAGCAAGAGCAGGAAGAGGATCTGGCAGAGGCGGCTTACAACACCAGTAACTTCACGGTTGGAAAGCAGCCTCTTGGAAAGAGACAGAGAATTCGCTTCTCCAATATTCAATGCCAAAAGTACATGAGCATGGACAGCTCCCAGGTGGACAGCAGTGAAGGTATTATCCAGGGTATGGGCGAAGAAACTACCAGCTCATCATCCACACCTCCTCAGTATAGCAGTGACCCAGAGAAGTTCATCTCCGTCATACATGCCCTAGAAACTAAACTTGTGTCCACCGAGGAGAAGTTGAGAAACCTCACGCAGAAGCTTGACGATCATATCCTGGTCCAATCTGAAGACTCTAATGCATCCAACCAACCAGCTAACCAGGAAGTGTCCTCTGTTGGAGGAGGTTGCGTTATTGCTGCAGCTACAGACCAGTATGCCAAGGCCCTGGGGTGTATTGAGACCAGCCAAGAGAAGGTACGCAGCATCCTCGTGGGCTCCCATGAGCCCACCGAGTGCCAGCTCTCGTTGTTATCAGAAGTCGAGAAGGAGCTGCTCAATGCAACACTATACATCAGGCAAGGCGAGAAAACCCTGGAAGGCCACATGCCACAGTATCCAAATCAGCCGTTAGATACTGTTGATAGCAAGGGGCTGGGGGAGGAAATGTCCCTCTTTGCCCAGACATTGTCTTATGAGGCTCTTGTTTTGAACAAGATGGCTTTGTTGATACAGAATTCAGACTCCGACCTTCTGCACGGTTTCGATGAAATGCATAAAGAATTGGAGATGGTCAAGTCTACTGATGGAGATTGCTTGGCAGTAGTGTATGCTGATGTTCTGTCCAGGAAGTTAGTACTGGAGAGTGCTTTCTGGAAAGATCTGGAGAAGGTGAAGACACAGTGTAAAATACGGCAAACAAAAGATTCAGACCTTGCTAAACCACCAGGGGATGTGGGCTCCGCTGATGTTGACGTTGACACCACAGAAATCGTTACCACTGTTGTCAAAGCAGAACTCACATATTCCATTCAAAATCTCAAACTCCTCTATGAGGACAAATTCAGATCAATCCAACGGGAACTTATAACAGCCCATAATAACCTACAGAAACGAGACATTGCTCTCCAAGAGATCTTTGAAGCTCTCCCAAGCCCTGACCTGAAACACATCATTAATGATATCAGGAAAAGCTTTTTCGGTCAAAAGAAGCGGTTAGCCGACATCAGTCCTCCAGAACTCGCTCCCTACATGGAGCAGATTGAAATGGAGGAAGCAAAGGAAATGGCTGAGGATTTCTTCAACAGACAATTGCCTGAAAATCTTTCGTCTTCAACTGTCAACTCACTGGCGTCCTTGCCCCACGCACAATCCGCCCTTGCTGCTGAGCTCCTGAAACAGGCTGCGCTTCTTCACAAATGTTCAGAGGAGATCAGGAAAAGTGGCAGCTTTGAAGGACTAGCCAGCCTGATCCGGACCCTTCCAGGTCACCAAGCCTCTCGCAGTTTGGTCAGCGGATCGCTCTGCATGCGGGAGGCGTTGATTCAAGCCCAGGTGGCCTATGTTGCTTGCAGACTCAGAGCCATCCACCAACAGGACCTGAACCAGTGTCGTCAGACGGGTCGGGACATGGACACTCTAGTCCAGGACCACGCCCGCAGTGTCAGTGCCATTCACCAGAGTTACGAGTCGTCTCTGAGCGAGGAACGTCTGGGCTTCAACCAAATGGTGAGCTCGCTCCAAGAGGAGAACCAGGAGCTGAGGAAGGAGCTCAGTGAGAGGCTGACCCAACTCTCTCAGCAGCAGAAGCAGCTCCTGGACCTGGGCCAAAACTTTGAGAGGGAGCAGGAGGAGATGAGTCAGAGGCACAAGCAGCAGCTGAGCCAGGTGGAGCAGAGCCGCGCCACCACGGAGCTGGTCCTGATGGAGGCGGCCACCAACAGCCAGCAGCAAGTAGAAGTTCTGCTGGGAGACATGGAGACCCTGGCAGAGAGGCAGGAGGAACACATCAGGAACCTCGAGGAACAGTTCCAAGAGAAGCTCCGGGAGCTTCAGCGCGTTCAGGAGGAGGAGATCCGGAAGTTGCAATCCCATTACATGGAAACCATCCGGTGCAATCAAGAAAAGCAACAGAAGAAGACTAATCCTGACAGCTCTCCTCTAGGTGACGAGGCCTGTGCCATGAGCTCGCCGATGGAGGAAGAGGAGCAGGGGGATGGGGGAGGTGTTGGGAGCGCGTTGGAGATGGACCCCATGGTGGTTCTGAAGGACAGGATCCTGGAGCTGGAGACACAGATTAACTGCATGAGGGAGGAGCTGGACAGCAAAGACCTGGCGGACGACGTTAGCAGCTTGAAGGAGAAATACCAGAGAGACTTAGAGAGTCTTAAGGTTTCTGCTCTTTTACATTACTAGTTTGTAGTTAATGCCAACAAAAGTAAGGGCATAGTGTAGTGTCTTCATCATTCATCATAGTGTTCTATTTTAGACCTCATCTCAACCTTCATCTTCATTGATGAATAGGGTTGAAAGCCTTGGGTTGTCAAAAACACTTCAGAGAAGTACTTAAAGCTTTCCTCACTGAGGCATTTCCTGATGGCTAGCTGCATGTTTCACTTCTGAATAAATCACCAGTCTGGTAGAAATCCTCATTAGAAAATCTCAACTTTGATAGCAATCTTCAACAACAATCATAACATATGAACAGTCTACATTAGTACAATTTCCAAAAACATCTAATCACATCTAATCCAATGTTATAATGCGGGACCTTTAATTGGCTGTGCTAGCTTGTCTTCTTACTAAACTATCTTGGCTCCGGCTCACCACAGGGTTGCATGGCTTCTGACATTAACATGATCTTAAAGCTTATATCTAAGTTAGTGCTGGACACTGCATGCTCTACAGTCATGTTGTACAGTAGCTCATAGCCCAATCACTACAAGTGTTTGCATGATTGCTAGATCGCTAATGTTGTAAGTTAACATTACTTTAAATAGCTACAGTACAAAATGTTACAGTATTTGACAGTACTATAGTAAATCACTTGACAGTATTTAGACAGTATTACACGATACTTTTACATTACTTTTACATTACCAAAACATACCTTTTACGTTATTAAATAGTTCTTCAACATTATGTTACAATACTTGAAAATACTCTACAGTACTTCACATTTCTTGATATCACTTTGTGGTACTGCCAACCAAAAAATACAAATGATATAGCTTATGTAGCGGTCGTGCATCAGCTGGTAGTGGTTGGGGCTAAGCTACTGTCTGTACGGTTCTGACAGAGTGTGTTTGAACACCACCAGGCGACCTGTGAGAGAGGGTTTGCCGCCATGGAGGAGACCCACCAGAAGGTGGTGGAGGACCTCCAGAGGCAGCACCAGAGGGAGGTGTCCAAGCTGCTGGAGGAGAGGGAGAGGCTGCTGGCGGAGGAGACGGCTGCCACCATCTTTGGTGAGGAGACCAAAACAACATCTAGTGACAATCTAGTGAACTGCCTGCATCGATGAGCGGGTGTATCAGAACAATATAGATGTTTGTTCTAACATTCATAACAAACATCTGCATCAATAAGAAAGATCTAGAATGTATAACGAAGACCTAGCATCAAAAGGAAGTTGGAGATAACATCTTTGTCGATAAAAAAGTTAAACCTATTAAATTGTCTGACATGGAGTTACCGTGGCCTGTGGTTACAAAACCCTGCTTTTCAAGCAAGTTAATTTAATGGGAAAATAATTTGTTTCTAAACGTTATAATTAGTGAATAGAATGCTATGATTTCCTGGATAATAAACCTATGTGAGCGGTTAATAAAGTATATTGTGTTATACTTGATTAATTAACTGTTGTAATCATAAGGTGTTGTACTAGTTCTAAACCATTATAACTAGTTATTTTACAGTTCTAATAGTTCATAATAAACCGTTCTAACTGGTTTCTACGCTGTCGAAACAAGTGGTTTGAGTCTGGTGTTCTGGGCCTGCAGCTATTGAAGCCATGAAGAACGCCCACAAGGAGGACCTGGAGAAGACCCAGCGGCCGGCTCTGAGCGGCCTCAACTCTGACATCGACCAGCTGCACTCCCAATACGAGTAGGTTCTCCTCCAGCACCTCCTTAAAGCCAGGAGGTTCTCCTCCAGCACCTCCTTAAAACCAGGAGGCTCACCTAACACACACCTCACCTCACACCAGTGGCGAACCGTGAGCACTACAGCTAGGCCTTCAAACGAAAATTAACGTAAAAAAAATTTACTAGGTCAAAATTGCTGTTTTACGCATGCATCTGTGCGTCTGGCACGCGTGTGCCAGACGCACTATCTATCTAAAACACACACCATGCTTGCAAACT
>JAOPUD010000070.1:16685140-16695838 GCA_027122715.1 Trisopterus minutus
GAGACACTACCAGAGACACACTACCAGAGACACACTACCAGAGACACACTACCAGAGACACACTACCAGAGACACACTACCAGAGACACTACCAGAGACACACTACCAGAGACACACTACCAGAGACACACTACCAGAGACACACTACCAGAGACACACCACCAGAGAGAGCAGAGCACCAGAGACACACTAGCAGAGAGAGCAGAGCACCAGAGACAGACCACCAGTGATGGAGTAGGAACATGGGGGGCTCACCTTGTGGTAGAGCACCACGGCCCGGTCCATGTGGCTGCCCTTCTCCTCATAGTAGCAGGCGGCCTCCATCATGTCCTCAGGGTTACTGAGCAGCGCCAAGTTCATCAGCTGGTCATCCAGACCGCTCTCCTGGAGACACACACACACACACACACACACACACACACACACACACACACACACACGGGAGCAGAGCTAAGTCTTACGCCGTTCACACCACATCCGTCTATTGACGGATCTCACTGACTTTGCATGGGGGCTCTCGAAATGCATTGTGGGTACGCCCGTTCTACTGGCTGCTTCAAAAAGTTGAGAAATGTTTCAAATTTTCAGGGGACGGATCCGTCGGCCAATCAGATGCAGTGCAAATATACGGAAAGACACTGTCCAGTGAAATCGCCTTTGTAATACAACCCCGGAAACACATAGATCAAGGTCAAAGAGCCCCCCGCCGTGGACGGGCGGCGTCAGGGGGTCACTGGACCTGCCAGGTGTGGGTGGTGTACCTTGCAGAGCCGTATGGCGTTGTTGTAGGCCTGCGCTCTTGTGTAGAAGTGCACGGCCTGTTTGACCTCCTGGTGACCCTCGTACTGCCGGGCCAGGTGGTACGAAGCCGCCCTGTTCCCCGTGTCGTTGGCGATCTCTGAAGCCTGCCGCACACACAGACACGTGTCATGTGATGTCACGTGTTGCAGACCCCTGATTGGTGGAAACTCACCAATCTGCTCTCGTCGTGATGAAGACGATATTTCTTTACGTGTTAATATGTCTTACTGGATCATCAACAGAGTAATCTATATTACTACATGTTGTTACACACTCATCTGTTGTAACTATATTACAACAGAGTAATCTAGTAATCTCATTTTATTCCTGTTACTAAAGTAATAATGTGCTTTAGTAAAAAGGAGTAAAATTCTAAGTTTTTTCCATGCTCCCCAAAACACGATGTGAACGTTTCCACTCTGCTGAACACAGGTAGTGTTCCTTTGGTGACGTCTGAGTGCCTTATCCGAGGAACTCAGACGTCACCAAAATAACCGAATCGGCCCTAGGCTCATCCTGCAGAAAACGTTAGTGTTGATAGTGTACGAGGTGGTGTAGTGTAGAGTACGAGGTGGGACTGCACAACACACCTCTACCATGCATAGATTGCGGGGGCGGGAAATCCTCCACCTGTGTTGCTCCCTGTGACATTTGTCATTAAGATACCGCCCATACCATATTGCTCAAAGGCCGACTAGATAGCAGTTAAAAACAATACCTACCACAAAGTTGCCTTGGGTCTCAGTCAGCACGTATACATGGAGAGTCAATCGGGTAACTAATGAATAAGACCTCAACAGGACTTATAAAATGCATGTAAACACCTTTAGCCGATCTACTTCGCACAAAAATCAGCACATGAACGGACAAGCTAAATCTGGTGTCCACCTGCATGTACACAGCATCGTTTTGGAGTTCGCGTTCTGCGCATGTTCGATGTCGGACAACGAGAAACAGCAATTTATATAAAACGGTGGCGCAGAAGATGCTACGGCTACGGCTTTAACCAAATTAAGCAGAGCACGTGAACGTACTGACTGAACCCTAACCTCAGCCTCCTCTTGGAGGATTATAGAACTCTCAACCGAACCTTTAAATGCCCCAGTGTGATCCGATCTGATCCCAGCCCAATCCGTCTTTAAGACATTAAGTAAATCCTAACTGTTAGTTTTGATATTTTCAATAATTCCCACAACTAATTCTAAATCTCAAAAATTACACACAGCATCACACATAACACCCCAGCTTTTGAGAAGAGCTTCTGCCTAAGCCAGCCTTAGTGTGGGTGAGACAGCCGGTACCTTCTGGGTGTCGCCCAGGTAGCAGTGGACCCGCACCAGGGACAGGTAGTCCTGGGCGTTCTGGTAGTGCAGCAGCGCCGCCTCCATGTTGGCCTGGCTCTCCAGGTACTGGGCCCACCACTTGTAGATGATCCTGGAGCAGACGCACGCTGGTCACTGGTCCACAGCACACACTGACACACACAGGCTGGTCACTGGTCCACAGCACACACTGACACACACACGCTGGTCACTGGTCCACAGCACACACTGACACACGCTGGTCACTGGTCCACAGCACACACTGACACACGCTGGTCACTGGTCCACAGCAGACACTGACACACACACGCTGGTCCGTAGCACACACTGACACACACACGCTGGTCACTGGTCCGCAGCACACACTGACACATACTGTGTGTGCTGCGGACGCTGGTCAGAAACGCCAGGAAACACAGATGACACACACTGACATGATGACAATACGTCTTATCTCCATCCCAGTGTGTGCTGGACATACTTGTCCTTCGTCTTGTTGACGTAGACTTCCAGGGACACGCTGTCGTCCTGCAGCATTCTGGGAACTTCAAACCTATGGGTGTCCGATTTCTCATAGCTGAAACCCAGGAGGAGGCATACAGTCAGCATACAGCAGACCTCCTATAAAGACTTTTAGTATATTTGAACCTGGTCATTGATCCTGCAGCCAATCTCAGAGTGGGTCTGGAAAGCACTGATATGAGGGGGGGGGGGGGACCAGTTAATAAATGAGCAGGGAAAGTGTGAAGCAAAGGCTTACTGCTTTACTAAATGTTACTGCTGGACACTCTTTGAAATGCAAGATGCACGTGTGGACTAATCAGAGGAGATCATGGAGCCTTGAGAAGACCTCCAACAAACAGACTGCAGACTGCAGCCTAACAATTCCATTAGACCCAGTATTAGGCCAAGGGATCAAACTATAGAAGAATGTAATGGATCTCAAGGCTCCCGTTGGATCCTCCTCGTCATCGAATGTCTCACCACCTGTTACCATGACACGCTCACGTGGCATCACTAAACGGGCCCCGCACATCCAGAGGCACCCGGGAGTGGCTCTACGCCGGGGGCAGGGGTCTTACTAGGACAGGGCCAGGGTCCGATCTCCCATGGCCTCCAGGTGTTTGCCATAGTTGTAGTAGGTGGAGCGCAGGTGGATGCGGTCGGAGGTCTGGGCCGTCTCCAGGGCCTGCTGCCAGCGGCCACACGCCTGGTAGAACTGGTTGAGGAGGTCGAAGCGCTGGCAGCTCCTGTACAGCTTCTCTGCCTCCTCCTGTCCCACGGCACACAGCGTGAGGCGGAGGCACCACGCTAAACTGTCAGCTGAACACTCAATCCAAATACTTACATTAAACCATCTTATACCGTCTTACTCTATGCTGGTTAAAACACAACCGTCTGTAACCTCAGATGAACACTGAGGTAACAGCCAATGTAAACCTTTCTAAGGCCCTGTTCACAGCTGGCAATAACCTGGCAAAACACCTTTGATATCTAATCACAAAGTGGACCGCCCTAGGTGTTCAGGTGTGATGCACCCGAGAAACATGGAGGACTCATAGGGGGTTCTGGCAGCAGTGTGCTGTGACGGGTCCTGGGCCACACTGAAGGACTGTCTACTCCACTGACGTCCTCTATATAAGCCAGACATACTTGTTTGCATGCCAATGAAATATTACATTGGGTTGGCACACATTAATTAAAGGATATCAAAAACATAAAATGGCACAAGCTGGCTTTCTCCATGGCGTCTGGACATTTAGAAGAGCCCATAGAGTTAAATAGAGATCTTGTATGATTTGCTTTTGCAAGTCTATATTGTTTGGATTTCTTCTCTTCATTCCTGAGAGACTCTGCACGTAAAAAACGCCTATGGTCTTCGCATTTGGAAATGATGAACATGAACATGAATATAAAACATGGAAGTGAAATCTGATCTCAAGATGGAGGTGACGGTTCTAATGCCAGGTGTGAGCTGTCTTCTTGTGATCGATCACACAAGACACATGTAAACGCCAGGTGTGAACAGAGCCAATGGAATATCTCTAATAGCCTATAAACAACCAATTGGATGCTCTCTAACAAACTAATTACAACCAATTGGATGCTCTCTAAAAAATTAATAACAGCCAATGGGATGCTGTCTAACAGAGTGACAGCAGCCAATGGGGGTCTCACCAGCATGCCCAGCTGGACAGCCAGCACAGCCACCTGGGCCTCGGGTTGGGGCTGGGCGCCGGCCTCCCTCAGCGCCCGGGCCGCCCTGGCACTGCCCATGTTCCCCAGGCAGACCCTCGCCACGTCCAGACGCCGGTTCTTCACGCACATCCTGGCCATGTTCTCCCACACGGCCACACTGCAGGGGCACAGGGACAGGGGGAAGGACGGGTCAGACCGCGGCACACCAGACAGCAGGTCCCTCAGGCAAGACCAACGGCCATCCAAAGCCCCTTTGGCACATAGTCTTACCCTGCTAGGCTCCTGAGCATTTCCTGCATGGGATCATGAATGCGAACAGAGATCGATATTCCAGGAAATCTGCACCAGCAATTAGCCTGCTGAAGACCTAGTAACCCATAGGGGTCACTGCCGGTACGGCCGTGTGGTGACTGGAGCCGCCACGTTGCTGGGAGACGCATGTAAGGAGTCGCTGGCGCATTTCACAGAGGGCGTACAAACCAATCACAAGACCCTGCTGTCAACCTAATTGAATCTGCGACCACGTTTAAATACATGTTTATCTTGGCACGAATGTGTGTGTTCAAGTACATTAAAAAAACATACATTATTGGGATGTACAGTATGTGTGTCAAGCAACAGCGAAACCTGTTAATGTTTTTTCAGGAATAACTACTGCAGTCAACATTCTAATAAGCTAGATTAGCACAGCCACTTTGAGTCATCACACAGCCATGGCCTGAACCTGACCCCGGGACATGTATGTCGATGCTTCTAGCCGGAAGAATCTGAATGGGCTATGCCATTGTCACGCAGGACTCAGTGGTGGAATCAGCCAGGGTTCCATCTCACCGCTGAGCTTACTATAAGAGGGTTCACCATCCAGCCAACAAGTCACCGTCTACACAGAGAGTAGCTATGCTTTTGGTGTTGTTCATTATTTTGGCTCCCTGTGGAAGATGAGGTTTCCTCACATCCAAGGTGAATGATTGACAATAGGTTACTAACCTCCTCAACGCTATACTCTTACCAACTCCTATCTGGGTTTGTAAATGTGGATCCAGGGAAACACGCTGGCAGATAAAGGTATGAAGGCAGCTGCCAAAGCTTCCCTTCCCCCCACCATGATGAGACGCATCACGTGGTCCAGGAGGTGGCCAAAGCTCAGGCCTTATCCGCAGAGCGTCAGTGGTGGAAATCAGAGGGGCAGAACATCCTGCTGGGTTGTGGTGCAGCCTGAATGGGCATAATGTCTGTTCCCTATCTATGGTACTGACACATGGAAAGGACCATGTGTCAAAGGTGGGATGGTAGAGAGCATTGACCAGCAATGGTACAAAGAGGATTCTCAAAGTATGCAGACCAAGACCTTGCCACCCCTTCTGGAGATTGGAATGCAGGATGAAGTATCATTTGTTGCCTGTTCCTCTTAAGTGGTACCGTTGTGATTCCGTTATCTGACTGTTTGACTATTCACTCGGCTTACCAATCTGCTGAGAATTTCCATAAAGAGTAGATTATTATATTATCTAGTTGTGATACAATAGTCTTAGGGTGATATGGTAAAAATCATGACTATCTTATTTCCTTTTGGATTTGTTTCATAAAGAATCGGCCACGACAAAGGCCTCAGTACAAAACAACTTATGTCGGGCCCAATTCATGGTGTTTATTTTTCCCTAGACCCTGTGGCTGTTAGAAGGGTGTTGGGCTGCTCCACTGGCACCTGGTCCTCTCTATCTCAGGAGCACGGACAGGTTTGGTCTGACCTAGTGTTAGATACAGCTCTCTACACGACACACACTGGGAAGGGGTCACAGGATCACGTTCCTCCTCCAAGCCCAACCACAACAACAATAGCCCTCCCCATAACCACAACCTAGGTCACTTCAGTCTCTTTATCTTTTGTCCGGGGCAGCGGCTTCCAAGAGCAAACAGCAGGTGTTGCCCAAGGGCACTGGAGCAGGACGTATGGATGTTAGTGGTGGGAATCTAACTCGCCAAGCAATGCACAGCAAGAGGAAGTTGTTTGCTCCCCTGGTGTTTCTTTGGGGCCAGAGGCCTGCTGAGGAGAAAAGGAATGTGAGGGAGGGAGAGAGAGAAGGGAGGAGGGTGAGCGTTTCAAATGTCTGTATGAATCAAGAACATTCCATGCAAGTAAAGTGGCTGAGCTCAAATCAAAACCAGGGTGGTGTAACCCACCAGAAACTCTCTCTCCCTCTCCCTCCCTCCCTCCCTCTCTCCCTCTCTCTCTCTCTCTCTCCAGAAGAGCTGCTCCCCTCCTTTCTTCTTCAGCAGAACCAGATGTGAGCTGTTTATTAAAATTAGCCAACAGGAAATTCCCCAAATATTTGGGGGCCCTAATATAGAGAGGAGGGAGAGAGAGAGACAGACAGGTAGAGATAGGGAGCGAGAAAGAGGGGGAGATTGGTACAGTGTCTCAATGTATAATTCTAATCTCTTCCATCAATCTCTCTTCCTCTTATAGGAAATACATCCTGCAGCACTTAGACCACAGCTAGGAGAGAGAGAGAGGTAGAGATACGCAGAGAGAGAGAAATAGTTAGAGACTGATATGAGTTAAATATGGACGCTATGGCAGTGCAGTCTGGGGCCCACTCACCAACCGAGTCCCAGCAAAACACCAAATTAAACATGCCAAGCAGAATTAGGACGATACCCAATGATAATCATCAATCAATCAATCAGCCCTCACCCCAGAAAGAAGTCCTGTCAGCCAGTCTGCAGCTCTGCAACTAACACAAACAAAGCACAACAGTTAATGGAAATGGTTTGATGAACCATCTTCAATCCCACTATCTCACTGTACAGTTTGAATTTGTATTGGATTGACTTGCATGGACCATTTAATGTTCGTATATATTTGGATTAATTGAAGCCTTTTGTATCTTCCTTTACTTTTTGTGCTGGGCAATGTAAATGTGTTTTCCAAGCGAATAAAGCCCTTTGAGTCTTGACTCTTGAGAGAGCGTAAGAGACCGAGAATCTGAGAGTGAGAGAGCAAGAAAGTTTGATGTTCTCACACTGCAAGCAGAAGAAGAAATCACAACCAGATGTCCAACCCCCCAGACACACACTCTTTATTGACCTCTAGGATTCTGCCAACAGAGAGAGAGAGGATTGAGAAAGATAGGGAATCAGAGAGAGAGAGCGAGAGGGGGAGAGAGGGAGAGAGAGAGAGAGAGAGAGAGAGAGGCGGTGAAGGGGAGAGAGTACGAGAGAGAAGGGGAGGGGCCAGAATATTTTGTGCAGCTTGTCAGAGAGTAAATCCTCCCAGAAGCGAGAGCGAGAAAGAGGTGTGGGTAAGAGATCAGTTCACCAGCACTGCTGCCACAACACTCTGCAGAGGATCTGCCACTTCCTCCAGCACCACAGAGTACCGACGCTGGACAGAAACCTGCTAACCCGTGGAGCGTCTGGCTGCTCCTGACGTGCTACACAGTGGAGCTCCTGAAGGGACGCGGCAACAGGGACGAGACGGAGGGTTGCAGGGCACATCGACAGCTGGGCTGCAGCCTGACACACAGACAGAGCCAGGGGAATGGACCAGGGATTCTGCTGGAGCAGACAACACACAGCCGCAGTCCAGCCCCAGGAGGAGCAGGGCTGAAGCCCCCCAGCAGCATCCCAGCTTCCCCTTGATGACCATGAATGGGGATGTCCTCTAAGACTCTGAGAGCCTGGAGGCAGCTTTAGCCACTAGCTGGAGGAGCACAGGGAGGAGGAGGAGGAGGAGGAGGAGGAGGTGCAGGGCACAGCGGACGTCGCTCCACTAGAGGAGCGCCCGGACACCCAGGGACGGGGAAGCGAGGAGGAAGAGGGAGAGGAAGAGGAGGACGAGGAGCAGGGTTTGGGAGAGGGAGGCGTAGGGGGTGGAGGAGCGGTGGCGGGCTTCGGAGGTCGTATGGCGGCCCGGAGGCTGGTCGTGGCTGCGGTGGCGGTGGCGTTACTCTCCCTGGTCCTCAACAACGTGGCGGCCTTCACGCCCAGCTGGGTGCTGCAGAAGCTGGAGGACGGACGCAAACGGAGTGTGGGGCTCTGGAAGATGTGCCCCGGTGGAGGGGAGAGGGTGCGAGACGAGCCCCAGGCCGGGAGGATCAGGGATCAGGAGCCACAGAGGCAGTGCAAGGGCCTTGGATGGGGCTCGGAGCTAGCAGGATACCAGGAGTCCCGCAGCACCGTCAAACGTAAGTGTTTCACCAACCAAGACGTCTTGAACAAACATTAACCATACCTTCTAGCAAGGCTTTGGGGGACATTTGGAGAAAAGCAAAGGAAACTGACTTGAAAAATCTATATTCTGCAGTTAAAGGGCTTTATGAATGTAATTCATTTTTATTCCTAACCTAAAACCGGAGAGTAATCAGAGGAGGTAAAAATAAAACACATCACCACCCAAAAGGTTCTACCACACACCACTGTTGAGGCTCTCATGTGACACAACCCATCTCCTCATGTTGGCCCTGCTAGAGTGCACACAGCGCAGCCGTGAGTGGTGTCCAGACCCTGACAGCATAATGTAGGATACTGCCAGGCCTTAATTGCCTTAATAGGACCATAGATCTACAGTGAGTCATGTACAGTTAGAAAGTCGATCAGCCCAGGGCCAAGGTCAGCTAGTAAACATGAAATGGACAAATTCTCAGCAATGACGCTGCTGATAATAAGACCGCATGAGTCTAATAAGTCTGACTCTATCCAGGTGAGGCTGCTTCAACCAGCCATCAACCACACACACTCCACAAAAGTCCTCACAGGTTAAGACTTTGAGTTAAAATAAGTTTAATGCTGCGTTCCAGGGACACCTTTCAGCCCGTAAGTTACAAACTAGAACTGTGAGTACGATCTATCGATCTGGTTCATAGGTAGTGGGTTGCGGGTTTGACTGCTGTTCCAGGGCACTTACACGGGTAGAAGGTTGTGAAAACACGGGTTACGGGTTGCCTGGAACGCGCAATAAGTTGCAGGTAAAGTGTTTCCAGGTGGAGTCTTTAAAAATGCTCAATAATAAAATAGTTGAATGTGAAGGTCAGCTGGTGGGGGTGATACCCTGGTGGTGGTGATACCCTGGTGGGGGTGATACCCTGGCGGGGGTGATACCCTGGTGGTGATACCCTGGTGGGGGTGATACCCTGGTGGGGGTGATACCCTGGTGGGGGTGATACCCTGGTGGTGATACCCTGGTGGGGGTGATACCCTGGTGGGACTGATACCCTGGTGGGGGTGATACCCTGGTGGTGATACCCTGGTGGGACTGATACCCTGGTGGTGATACCCTGGTGGGGGTGATACCCTGGCTCACCCCTCTGTGCTCTGCTCTCTCCAGTGCAGTTTGACATGATGCGGGCGTGTAACCTGATGGCCACGGTGGCGCTGACGGCGGGCCAGCTGGTCTTCCTGCTGGGGCTGCTGGAGCTGCCCTTCATCAGCCAGGACTCCCAGTGGTGGGAGGAGGCCATCGCTGCACTCTTCCAGCTCGCCAGTAAGTGGACCGACGGCTCCCTGGCCTCAAGTCTCTGTGTGTCCCCCCACCAGTGGTCCCCTACCATGGGGCCTTTCCACCCCGCTCGGGGTCGTCTGACGGACATTTTGCCTGCCGGAGATCGTGCGGTTATAAGCTAATTAGATGATCTATACATTTTTGATTAAAAAAAGGAGAATAATTTCCTTGGTTCCTAAGGTCCTTAACAGAAGACCGATGATTTGAACCCACTGATAACCTCTGTGCTACAGCCTGGGCTCTCTGGACCTTTAGAATATTAATGATGCACATCCCAACTCTTCAAGCAGAGAACTCAATGTTTCAATACTCACCGTCCTCGCTCACCCTGAAAACATGAGGCCTGAGCGTCCTGTTTACTTCACTCATTACATGTTTTCCATGTCTTGAATTCATCATGAGTCAGGTTACATTACTTGAAGATGGATATTTTCTGCAGAGCCAAACAAGGAAGTGGAGGAACATGATTCATGTCCATGATTCTATAAATGTATTTTGTGTATCTGTAGTTGTTCCCAGCTTAAAAAACAAACACGGTTGGCTTGATTGATTTGGTCTCAAGACCAAAGTAGTCCATCACGAGAAGGAGGAGAAGAAGGAAGGGAAGTAAGGAGAACAAGAGTCGCTCCAGGAACCAGTTTCCTAGGAAAGGTCGGCGCTAGACCTGGACCAGGAATACAAGAGAGACCAGGACCCCCGGCATCGTTCCCGGCCCCAACGGGGGTCTGGGTCACTACATCCTGCCAAGAGCTGCTGCTTGTTTTACTACTGCAATACATAAGATAGGACCCTTTTGGATATAAACAGGAAACCTACAACCAAGTCACTCAGACTCCTGCTCCCCCAACAAACAGGATACCAACATCCATTTAACTT
>JAOPUD010000070.1:16746234-16758777 GCA_027122715.1 Trisopterus minutus
GTGTGTGTGTGTGTGTGTGTGTGTGTGTGTGTGTGTGTGTGTGTGTGTGTGTGTGTGTGTGTGTGTGTATTTCCCAGGTTGTAAAACTACTTAACAACAAGCGGTCGCAGGCTGTGGGGATCCTGATGTCATCTCTCCATCTGGACATGAAGGACATCCAGCACGGTAACTTACCTAAAGTAACTTAACCTAAACTAACCTAACTAATCATAACCATGGGCCGAGGCCCCGGCAGTATCTGGGCTGTTGTGAAACCTTTTTATGCAGTTGATAGTTTAGCTCTTTGTGACCCATGTGTTCCAGAAGATAGTACTGAGTATGACTGGGCTTCAGCTGAGTTCAACATTTGAACAGATTAAAACTTGAGCAAATCAGATTTGAACATTGACTTTTTGTCCTGCCAGATCCAGTCTGTAGTCAAGCCAAGACATCTCAGAGAAAAGCCCTCTGTACAATCTCCATTTATCTTAAGACATTGTTCCGCTTTGACTTCTCTGGTGAGAGGGCTGAACCTGTGGGCCTTAACGACCCCCAAGGGGCCGTGAAGTCATGTATAACAGAAACCATCGCTGTAGCAGCGGCGCACACATGTCTTTGTGTCAGTGGGCTGGGGGCTGGTCTGGGAGTCTGTCCATTAGAAGAGTGGAGCCTGTGCAGGCGTCACCAGGATTAGGTCTGTCCTTTAAAGCTTTAGGTTGTCTCTTTGCTCTTTGAGGCCGTTGTTCTGGTCAGAGCCAGTCTTTTGCACCATATAAACCCTGGCTTGTATTCACCTTGCTGCATCAAAGTACATTCAATACTGCAACGTCCAAAAGCTGTTCTAGTTTCAGCTGACTGAGACAACATCTCACTGTGGCTGAGCTGGACTTAGCTGTTGGTGTTATCCCTCTGGCCGCGTGTCCCTAATGTTGACCTTTCTCTGACCTCCACCGTACAAGTCCTGTGTTTTTGCTCTCAGAATGTATCTTTCTGTTTCTCAGTTAATTTTAGTACTGGTCATGATGTATCAGTATGACCGTGTTTGACTCTAAGTAGAGGCACCACGTGTCAGAGCTGTAACGGCCGGCTGTGCCCTGTGGTCCTCAGCCATCCTGAACCTGGACAACGCTGTGGTCGACCTGGAGACCTTGCAGGCCCTCTACGAAAATGTAAGGAACGTGTTTACAGTGTCATTGATCATTTCCTTCCACGTAGCTCTTTTTAACTAAATGTATTTTTGAATTGTAGAGAGCACAACAGGAGGAGATGGAGAAAATCGACAAACATCTCAAGTCTTCTAAAGAGAAGGACCACGCCAAGCCCCTGGACAAACCTGAACAGTATGTGTTCCTGTGTCTGCCGCGGATCACCCTGTTAATGCTAACAGTAACATGTACAAACCAGATAGCAGCCCACCACCGTACCACCAGCAAGCCTTTTCTTTTATTTCCTCCTTAAAACTGTAACATGTTGGCTGGATTTGACGCTGCCCTTCTGTCTCCGTCTGTCTCAGGTTCCTGTTCCAGCTGGCCCAGATCCCCAACTTCCACGAGCGAGTTTTCTGCATCCTCTTCCAGTCCAGCTTCACGGAATGTATTTCCTCGATAGTCCGTAAGCTGGACATTATGCAGCGAGTGTGCAAGGTAAGAGAACCCTTCAGTTACAACTCCAGCATCTCGAAATCCACCAATTCAATTCTACCAGACCATTTAAAATAATACACATCCACACACAACATAAACCTGAATTATAACTTTTCTACAGCAGGTATTTACTCCACAGAAAAGTATCTCACCGTGAAAGTGAGTCAAACAATCCAGGGTATTTGTATCTGTACATCTTTTTTCTTCTGGTCCACTTTTATCCCTCACCCCCGAAGCATCTTCATTGGCGAGATCACGTTCATCCAGAATCCATCTGGCCAGGCTTCAAGTTCTGTGCTTGCGGCCGAACCACAATGTGTCTGACCAATCAGCATCAATTCAATTAAATTGTATTTGTATTGCCCTTAATCACCATTACAGTCTCAATGGGTATCCTTTGAGGAACCACATTAAATGATGCTTGGTAGATCCACTTCCCAGATGGTTCTGTGTAACAAACCAATCTGGCACATCAGGGTCCCTCTTCCTAACCCCCACTGTTGGAAGATTGCCAGCAGCCGTCATCTGAAAAGTGCACCAGTTCAACTCAAGCCAACAGCGTTGTACATACGCCACTGTGTACTTCGTCTAGAAGGATATTTGTCGCTAAGTCCAGTTGGAGGCAGGCCAGCGGAAAAATGTAGTTATGTTTCAGATCAATCTCAGATTGACCTTGTTCTTTAAGAATGTTCTTGCTCGGGTTAGGCCCTGTTTAACTTTTGTGGCGTGCAGAGTTGTCAGGGTGCAGTGACCACTACCCATCAGACATGGGGGTGAACTAGCTCACATAGTGGTTCATCAAACTGATCAGCTATTGTGTAAGACTACCTCTTCACAGTTTCCTGTCTGCTGCCATCTCGCAGAACCTCATCGGGTCTTTGGTATACTGCCCCACCTCTGTTGGTATACTGCCCCACCTCTGTTGGTATACTGCTCCACCTCTGTTGGTATACTGCTCCACCTCTGTTGGTATACTGCCCCACCTCTGTTGGTATACTGCTCCACCTCTGTTGGTATACTGCCCTAACCCTCCCCGACCCTTGACTCACCCTCCCTCCTACCTGCTGGCCATGTGCTGAACTGCATTCTCCTGAGCCCATACCATCATGGTGGAAGCCCCACGAGACCCTTCCTGTTATTAACAGAGACACAACCTCCCCCATTCCATCTAGAGTTAGGGTGACACCTCTCACTCTCTAAAGACTGCCATGGTCGTCCTTTATTATGAACATTTATTCAAACCCCATGGTTGATATACCGTTTGTGATAAAGACTAGGCTACAAGCGTTTCATTCCTATTCTACCTTAGGCCTGGACATCTAAGCTGGAGGCTCTAACTTCTTGGTGAAAATCAAAATATGAAATAGGAATAATAAACCAATAGGCCGGATTTCATCTGTCATTCTGACCGTGCATTACAGCCCTAAAACTGATCTTGTACTTTGAATGTAAATAGGGTGCCAGAGTGTGTAAAGAAAGCAATAAAATAGAGCTTGTGTATCAAAGGGGATTCCCCACCAGAGGTCCAGGCTAAGCCCCAAGTGTCCGCAAATCCTTCAACACCCTGCTGGCATCTGTTTTCAAAGCCTGCTTCCATCCCCGTCTTCTGACTGCCAACTCCTACTCCAGTTTGAACTCCATTCATATGAAGTGGAACAGTCTGTATCTTAGGCCGTGGTACCTAAACCCCACGTCAGGCAGACTTTAAATCGCAGGTCTGGTCTGCTGGCCTCGACGACTCCTAGATGTGATAGAAACTGATTCTTTGTTACTTTCATATTCATCTTTGTTGCGCTACTTGACCTTTAATAAGGGTTTGAAAACCCTGCTGACTGGTTAAATCTTGTTCAAAACGTCACGGTCCCCACTCCAGTATGGCCACACGTTGCTCTGACTTTATTGGTTCCCTGTCTGTAATGCTGAATGTGTGATCAAGTGTGTTGCTTATCTGATCAAAGCCCATTCCCTGCCAAATGCTAGAGCCTCATCTGCCTGCGCGTTGCTCTTCCTATATTAACTGTTTGACTGCCAGCCAGTTCTTAAGCACCAATATAGCAGCTTCTCCTGCACAGTGTGTTGATGAGTCACTCTATTTAACTCAGCTGTGGAGACATCCTTGACTCTGTCACCCACCTTAAATCCAGGAGGCTGTGATCCAAACCCCAACCATGGCCAAACGCTGTGTCCAGGGCCGGGGAAGGGCCAAGTGTCAGGGAGATAGACGCACTTAAAGAGTTGTACGATGACCTGAGTGACTTTTTTACTGAACACCAGAATCCTAGGAAAGAGACCGAACATTGCACAGAGGCTGGTCATTTAATGAGCAAAAACTATAGCAGTTGCATTTGTTGTAAACAGTATTTCCAAATATGTGCACTAGGTGGAAGTCTAGTGTTGTAAATTATCAGATGATATGCCACTTCATTAACCACCTTGCCTTTAAACGTTGAGCTATACAACTCGATAGATAAGATAGGGTCATACAATTATGTAAATACAATTTTTACCCAAAAATCATTAACATGAATCTTTTTTTTTAACTAACAAGGAAGAGGCAGATGCTCCTGCCTTGCACACCATCAAGGGTTGATTGAATATTTTTCTCTATATTGCCTCAGTTCTTCAGTGGAGTCGACCAGAAGCTGGTCCACAATGACCAGTGGTCTGTAATGGTTGCTGTTTGACGTGGTCAGATCTGTGTTTTCACTTGGTTTATCCAACATTACTATATCTCCCCCCCTCGGCTCCCCTCCCAGACTCTGCGGAACGGGGAGGGTGTGATGCAGGTTCTGGGCCTGATCTTGGCCTTCGGTAACTTCATGAACGGGGGGAACCGCAGCAGAGGGCAGGCGGACGGCTTCAACCTTGACATCCTGCCCAAGATCAAGGACGTCAAGAGCGCTGTGAGTCACAGCAGACAGACTGCCACCAGACAGACAGAATGACTGTGGACCGTCTCAGGGGTGGCACCAGACAGACAGACAGACTGACTATATATAGAGACTGTATCTACATGTTATACTAATAGGATCAATATAGAGACTGTATCTACATGTTATACTAATAGGATCAATATAGAGGCTGTATCCACATGTTATACTTAAAGGATCAGTATAGAGACTGTATCTACATGTTATACTAATAGGATCAATATAGAGGCTGTATCTACATGTTATACTAATAGGATCAATATAGAGACTGTATCTACATGTAATACTTCAGAAACACTGATTCGTCATGTAAATTGCGGTAAAGAGAACTTACAACATATATGATATGTGGACGCGATCCTGTGGGTCTATTTAATGATATGCGGCAATACATGAACAAACATGGTTTGTTACCAGTATTGTATACGTTATCGTTACCGACTTGTGTTCATAATATGCATGTGTCCCCCCGTTAGTATACATCACCATGGACTGTATTATGCGTTACGTGTTTAGTTTGCGTGTGTTTAGACAGACGGGCGCGCACACACACGCTCACCAAGCATCACCCCCATTCATTCATTCTTTTAACACTCACTCGCGGTAAAACTATGTTTTCTCACGATTAAATACTCATCAATCCTAAAACTAATGGGCTAGTACACGATGTCTGTGTCAAGAACATATGTGTTTGCTGTACGGTGTTTGCAGATGCATTGATTTAAAAGTACAATTTACCGCTGTATCAGCTGTTCTTCTCCAAATCATTTAACCAAACATTTACCCTAAAACAAGATTTTGTTTTAGAAAGCTGGAATGTACTTATTATTATTATTTTTTTTTAAATTATTATTATTTTAACGCATGGCATAGCCTACTATACTTCATTCATGTTCATTCATGCAGCCCTATGTAAAAAAAAAAAACTTTAAAAAAAACACTATTTCACACGTATGAATAATCTTTGACATCATAATATTTAAATCAGGTTAATCCTTTGCATGTTTGTGCTGTGTATAGCCTACGTGTGTGTAAGCGTATGTTGTAGTTCCGACCTGCCATGGCGTGTCAGAATAGCAACATAGTGCATTTAGACCAGGAATTGTTCGGTCAGTAGCGGAATTGGATTGGCGCATTTTTTAGATCACTAAAACAGCACCAAGTATCATTTGTGCCGCAACACGCCTCTGCTTTTGGCCGACACGCCTCTCCAGGCGCAGTGTAGAGTGGCTCCTGTTTGCTGCGGGGGAAAATCCGCTTTGCGTCGGGTGCAAACTAGCGCCGATACATGCGTCGGTGTAGAAAGTCAATTGCGCGGGGGGCAAGATAGGGCCCAATAACGGTTTATATATAAATGTTTCAATGTTTTAATGTTTGCTCTCTGTTCACAGGACAACACCAGAAGTCTTCTATCGTATATCGTTGCTTACTATCTCCAACACTTTGACGAGGTAGATCCCATCTCTACACTCCCATTTACACCAGGATTAAATCAAACAACAGGAGCTACAGGGCTCGCTGGGAAAGGGATTTAATGTTCCCTGTTGTTGTTGTCATCAGGATGCTGGGAAGGAGACGTGTGTCTACCCCCTCCCTGAACCCCAGGACCTGTTCCAGGCGTCGCAGATGAAGTTTGAGGAGTTCCACAAGGACATGCTGCGACTGAGGAAGGACCTCCGAGGTAACGGACCAACGATGAGCAGCTAGCTGAGCAGGTTCTAGAAGAAGACCAGAAGAAGTGCCACTCTGAGAATGCATTACAGAGGGAGGGGTGACCTGAGGCTTCACTCCACCAGAGCTTCTTTATAGCTGCTCTAGGGAAGAGCTGAGAGATGTAAAGAGGGAGAACAGAAAGGTTTTGGAAGATGAACCACCAATAAAAAGGTACCCTCCCTTTCAGCTTCCCCCCTCCCTAAAGGTCTCCTCCATTGAGTCTTGCATTGCTGTGTTAAAGGCTAGATGGTTTCACTGAACCTACCAGGGAAGAGATGCCCTGATTTGACATGAGATGGATACACCTTGATACCTTGATACCATATATACGGAATATGGAGTTGCGATGACTGTTGTTTCTGGTCTTAACTCTATATAACACCTTAACGATAAAATCGCAGTATCTTGTACTGCTGATAACACTAGAAGCGGTCCAGTCTTGATTTAAAAAAGTTCAAACTATCACTCATGATCACATTCTAAAGGAGTGAGTTCCAATCAGCTACAAATCTTTGGCTGAAGAATGAGCCTTGCACATCAAGCCTAAACTGCTGTATCTTCTGACTGTGGCCCCTGGTTCCTGTGTGCTGTGGTCGTTGGAAGAAGAGCCCAGGCTCAATTCTGTCCATACTATTCATGAAATTGTACACTTGTATCATGTCACCATGTTGTCTCCTGTGCATCTGTGATGGTAGTTTGAGGCTGGAGAGACGTTCTTTATAAGGGAGGGATCGGAGGTTTGGTACTAGCTTCGTAGGTTGTTGTTGGATCTTATTGACCTCTTTGCTCTCAGATTGATATCGTGGAGACCAGATTACATTCCCATACTCTAAGTGGGTTCTTCATGTCAGAGAACAGCCTAGGAACCGTGACTTCATCCAAGCATGTGTAAGTTGCCTTCACAAGACCCAACATTCTGGAGGCTTTGTTTACTGCATTTGCTATGTGGGTTTGAAACTTCAGCTCACTGTCAATTGTAATGCCCAGGTCTTTCTCTGACGTGTAAGTGATCAGTACAACACCATTCATTGTTTAATCTAGTTTAGGGGGTTGTTTCTGCCAAGATGAACCACTTTGCATTTTCCCTCATTGAAGCCGAGCTGCTATTCTTCTGATCATTAACCAGGAGGTGGAGGTCTGCCTGGATCTGACGGTGGTCGTCTCGGGTTATTATTCTGTTGAAGATCTTGGTGTCGTCAGCAAATATCTACGCTGTGCTTCGGATCATGTTGGGGAGGTCATTTTTATGAAAATGACAAACAGTATTGGTCCTAGGATGCTCCCCTGAGGGATTCCACTCAGAGGTGGCCAAATCATAGAATGGACCAGTTACTGTCACCCTCTGTTTGCGGCCCACAAGGAAGTGCTGGATCCAGTTCAGGAGGTTGCTGCCCATGCCATAAGCTCGCAACTTCTGGAGGAGACGAGTATATAAATGTTCTCATATAGAGGCAGGCCACTCTAAACATTCTCAGAGAGCGTTTCACTCATAGCTGACGCTATGGCATTTAAATTATCTATATCTATATATAGTGTTTTATTTGAGAAGTTTCCATTTCGATAAATACAGAAACATACTCTAGACGAAATAAAAAGATAAAGAAAACCAACCCCCTCTCCCAGGTAAAACAAAATAAAATATACAATAGAGTAAGAAGAAGGATAATAAAAACCTTGCATACAGCACAAGGCCAGGCCATGTCACATACACACAGACACACACCTACATACCCCATGGCACAAGAAAGGAACCCAGCTCTTACCGTCTTAATCCTGCCATGATTAACCCTCTCAAGCGGCCCTGAGGAAAGAACTCAATGAGCCGTCTCTCAGGGAGCAGAGGCAGACGTTCAGAAGGACTCTCTAGTCAGCCAGCATCCTGAACACCAGGGCAGGCCACTCACTGCAGAGCAGCTGATACTCCAACACATTGGAGTATCAGCAGAACATTTCTGTTCAACTATTCAAACAATTTTGATCAAAATCTGTGTGAAAGGTTACCATTTGATGCCACACATCTGTCACAGAAGGGTGAACTGAGGGATAAATAGGATTTAGCGTCCTCTCTGAGTAATGAACTCTGTGCACAACCTTGGACAGTATAAGTGGGACCCAGGCATCAATAGAGCATTGATGAACGCTGTGTAGCCCTTCCTCCCACACCAAGCTCTGTGCAACAGGCATCCTATGAGTGGGAGAAACATTTGATAGGACTGAAAAGTAAGAACCAAAATGTGACAGTGTTTGGAACCTGGGGCTGGGTTCACTAGATCACCAAACGGAGGCGTAGCAGGACAGCTTTTGTGATTAAGACGTTGTGATGGACATATTCCTAACCTTGGTACCTGAGGAAATACGAACAGGGGAGATCAAATATAACTTGCAGTTGACTGAAGGAAGCTGAGCCTCAATGTAAAGAAATTAGAATGTACCATGTCCTGTTCCCAGTTTGAAAACCCTCATCAGAGAGTGTTGGAACAAAGTTATGCTTACTTAACATTTAGTTGCATGCTAATTTGTTTACTGATTCCACCTTAGATAATAGGATAGCAAAAAGAGCTTTTCAAGTTTCATATTCTTCCATATCAAGCCACATGCTAAGGCAGTCTCCCCAAGGCAGGGACCTTGCCAGGGCCTTAGCAGCCCAATAGTGAAGGAGGGCTAGCCCACCTTGAACTCCAATCTCCTGCTAGTGAGACGCCAGCTGCCTGATACCCCAGAGAGAAGGCATGATTATACAGTGTGTCTGTTTAAACAACGAGGCCGATGGGCAGCTGCTGAGGATCTAGGAATTTTTTGAATTTTTTAGGAATAACTTAATATTAACCAAGATAATAAAAGTGGTTGCTTACAATTTCCAAAGGAAGTGTGTCTAGAAACAGAGCACCTAGAGTATGTGAAATGGGCAAGAGTTGAATCAGACCCAAGAGATGATGGATGGAGAATAACCGAGAGATACGGCTCTCAGAAAGGCCTGGACAACGCTGATATAAGGGGATTCCTAATGCTAAGGGATAGTGATTCAAGCGGTAAATATAAAATGCAAGGGCTCATGCAGCAACCCTGCCTTGTCTTTTGATGCAGTGGGAAGGCATTAGACTTGCCATGTGTTACAACAGACGGTTTGGGCTGATTGCGCACACAACATCTCAATCAGCGATCAAAAAGGCACCAAAACCAAACCACTGTAGGACCTTCAACAGATAAAAAAATTATAATAATGACATGATGCTGTTTTGGCAGGTTGTCATTTAAGCTTATGAAATGTTACTTTTGGAGTAATGGTGGAATATAATTAGTATCCTTTCCTGTCTCATACCCAGTTTTTCCCTCCTTTAGACATTGTGCTATTCTTGAGGCTACTGCTAAAACACACGTTTTGACATGTCTGGTGCATCTTCACTATGGTCCCTCCTCTCCTCTCCCCAGCCTGCACGGCTGAGGTGGAGAAGGTTGTGCGACTTTCACAAGAAGAGCATCTGCAGCCCTTCAAGGACAACATGGAGGCGTTCCTGAGCCAAGGTAGAGCTGCAGAACACCCTCTTCCTCTCACTCCCCTTCCTGTGTTCACCTCACTCCCCTTCCTGTGTTCATCTGACTCCTCTTCCTCTGTTCATCTCACTCCTCTTCCTGTGTTCATCTCACTCCTCTTCCTGTGTTCATCCTTCTCCTCTGCCTGTGTTAATCTCACTCCTCTTCCTGTGTTCATCTGACTCCTCTTCCTGTGTTCATCTCACTCCTCTTCCTGTGTTCATCTCACTCCTCTTCATGTGTTCATCTCACTCCTCTTCCTCTGTTTTCCTCTCTCCTCTTCCTGTGTTCATCTCACTCCTCTTGCTCTGTGTTCACTACATGTGGCCCTCATCCTCTCACTCCTCATCCTCTCACTCCTCATCCTCTATGTTCACCCTCATGTAACAGGGGGTTTGAGTTCCACTGATATTATTCATTTCATTGGTTGACTGAAAGTGGGCCCGCCCCGTAGACCATCAGTGGGTGACTTACTGAAGTGGTGTTCAGAGCTCAACTACACACAACATGTGCATCATATATCATTGACTGGTAAACAAAGAGTCATTTAGGGTGTGTTAAGATATAGTATGGATGAACAAAGTCCCGTGCCAGATGAGGGCTCAGATTAGTTTTTAACCAGTACATTTAATTGTTTGTGTGTGTGTGTGTGTGTTATTTTTTTGTGTTAACAGCCAAAAGTGAACTGGAGACACAAGACACGCTACTCAGCAACACCCACAAAACGTGAGTGACCTCTGACCTCAAACACATACAGGGACGTGTTGTGTGAGGGCTGACTGGTGAACTGGTTCCTGTGTAGTATAACTGTGTGAGAACCGGTTTCTGTGTAGTATAACTGTGTGAACTGGTTCCTGTGTGGTATAACTGTGTGAGAACCGGTTTCTGTGTATTATAACTGTTTGAGAACCAGTTTCTGTGTAGTATAACTGTGTGAACTGGTTCCTGTGTGGTATAACTGTGTGTGAACTGGTTCCTGTGTAGTATAACTGTGTGTGAACTGGTTTCTGTGTAGTATAACTGTGTGTGAACTGGTTCCTGTGTAGACTGACTGGTGAACTCATAGACGTAATAAAGAGCAGACGCCACATTGGCTGCTGGGCGCAAGAAATGCGACCGCCATCTTGGACCGGTCATACCCCTGTTGCCTAGCAGCAGAAGACGCAGGATGCCAGAGTGCTGTGCAGCGTAGTCCTGCTCAGATCGGCAGACCACCACAAACAGGACCCGGGGGGTTACTGTTCAGGAGGAGACGGTTAGGCATCGACCACCATCATTCTGACTGGTTGTCATTGGTTGTGTGAGTTTCATAAGTTAAGGCTGCACCACGTCACCAAACTGGCCTCTTGAACTGCAGAGAGGGAGCAGGAGAAGGAAGCTCTGCTAAACAGTCCTCTTTCAGGGGTTTTAGCGCATACAAAAACGTTCATGTGTTTACGTATAGATATCTAATGTATTAATATATGGATTATGTATGCTATGTATATATTTATATTCAATCCGATTGCTAGTCAAACTGGAAATGTCTCTTGTTTTTTCCCCCTTTTTGGGGATTATGTTCCCAGTTTTGATCTCGGGCGTCTGGTCACTTTATATCATCTATCAGAATATTCTATTACTGTTAAGCCCACTATGAATATTAACACACGCCGAACTATGTGTCCTGTAACACAGCGTGAAAACCACTTTGGTATTCAGTGAGGAGTGATTCATTAAATGCGCTGACAGTTCAGATCACACTGAGCAGAGCGGTCCACCGCTCCAAGATGGCGGCTCCTCAGCGCCAGCAGGCGGTAGCGGCCGATGCGGCGTTTACTCTTTAGTATTTCTATGGGTGAACTGGTTCCTGTGTAGACTGACTGGTTCCTGGTTCCTGTGTAGACTGACTGGTGAACTGGTTCCTGTGTAGACTAGCAGGTGAACTGGTTCCTGTGTAGACTGACAGGTGAACTGGTTCCTGTGTAGACTGACAGGTGAACTGGTTCCTGTGTAGACTGACTGGTTCCTGGTTCCTGGTTCTAGGTTCCTGGAGCTGAGCGTGTCCTTCTCGGTGAAGGCCCGGTCGGGGGAGAAGGAGATCTCCCCGGGAACCTTCTTCACCCTCTGGCACGAGTTCTCCTCTGACTTCAAGGACCAGTGGAAGAGGGAGAACAAGCAGATGCTCCAGAACAGGTAGACCTGGGTACAGGTAGACCTGGGGTAGACCTGGGTACAGGTAGACCTGGGTACAGGTAGACTGGGTACAGGTAGTCTCAGTACCTGTTGTCACTGGTCTGTTAAATGCTCACTATTGCTTGGATGCAAAATTGCAAATGTTGCATAATGCATAACAATACTTCTAATAATACAAAGGGATCAAGCAGTGTGTCAGCAGTTTGTTCTATACTGTTATTTCATTTATCCAGCCCTTATCTAGCTCATCAACAGTCTCATTACGTCTTGAACCTCACCCTGCCTCCCCATCCAGGCTGAAGGCTGCAGAGGAACGCTTCAAGCAGGCCAAGGAGAAGGCCACCTTCAGCGTCAAGCCCAAACAAGCCTCAGGGATTGTAAGTGTGTGTGTGTGTGTGTGGGGTCCACCATGGACTCTTATTGGTCTGCACAAACTAGTTTCACTCATTTACAACAGAAACCATGACAAGGTGTGGTGTGATTAGCCGCTACAAGCCCTTTTGGAAATCAGCCCCTTATGACATCACAGGTGGGCGTGTCCACCTAGATGTGTGACGGATAGATGAGCAACGTTT
>JAOPUD010000070.1:16776479-16786593 GCA_027122715.1 Trisopterus minutus
CCCACCCACCCACCCACACACACACACACACACACACACACACACACACACACACACACACACACACACACACACACTCTATGGCTTAGAGGAGGGTCTGGAGTTTTGCTGCGTTTCCAGTGTCAACCCATTCACCACCTCGACCCAAGCCAGTCATTCCTGCTTGTGCTAATCCATTTGTGCACTGGTGCATCTGTCGGCCCGATCCTCTCCATCCACGTTCTCTATCCGGATCCTCTTTCTCTGGTCTCCATTCTGATCCTCTTTCTCTGGTCTCCATCCTGATCCTCTTTCTCTGGTCTCTGATCCTCTTTCTCTGGTCTCTGATCCTCTTTCTCAGGTCTCTGAACCTCTCTCTCAGGTCTCTGATCCTCTCTCTCAGGTCTCTGATCCTCTCTCTCAGGTCTCTGATCCTCTCTCTCAGGTCTCCTCCCATCCTCTAATCCTCCAGTGCGGTCCAGTTAGATTTAAGTAAAATCCTGTAGAATAACTTGAAGAATTGTTGCACAGAAGCTCCATTTGAACACATTTAGAGATTGATCCATGGACCACTGAACAATTGTACATAATTTACCTTAATTTAATTTATTTAACAAAAATCTAAAAATAAGGGGGGGGGGGGGGTGTAAGCAGTCACTTGTAGCCATAAAAGGCCCTGCCTGTTACACATCATTGGAGAGAACATCACTCTGAGTGTGTTCCCTTCCCAGTCTCTAAAGGCTGCTACTAATTAATGTAATCATGTGTCTGGTTATGATTGTGCGATGTGAATTAGAGATGCTCCGATCAGCATTTTTAGATCCAACCACCGATTACTGATCACCAAAATCAAGATCTGCCGATTGCCGATCACTGCCGGTGGCAGTATGGCAGGGGAATGGGACTCTATCTCATATCTTTTATCTGTAATCTGGCAGTGTTGTTCACACTTCACATGAACTAGTTCAAAGTTCATGCAATAAATGAATAAATTCATGTTCATAGTTCACCAATTAAGTTTCGTGTTTCATGTTCATGTTCAGTTCAGTTTTTGAGAAAACTGGGAGTAAGTATTCTGTGCTTATCTTTTAAAATTAATCCTCTCCATTATTACCTGCCCATCACTACAATCTCAAATTGTTGTGGTTATTATTTGTACACCTGTTTCATTCATCACAACTAAGGCAGTAACTCTATTTGATAAACATGTCATCTGGACCTAAGCATCCATTCATAATCTCACAAAATCTGAAATAGTTCAAGTTCAACTTCAAGTTCAGTTCAAAGTTCATAGAAAAATTAACTTGTTCAATGAACAAGTTCATGCACATCACTGTAATATGGATAGGTGGCAAGCACCAGTTTCTGTACCAATAGACAATGCTTTCACCAAAGCCTCCGCAGAATGGGACTCATTTACAGTACTGAAATGTGCCTGCGCGCATACTGCTGTATACAAGGTACTGAAATGTGCCTGTGCGCATACTGCTGTATGTAGGGTAAAGGGTGCGGCACATGAGATACTTATCCGGGTGTACATGAGTTGCAAGTTCTCAGTAGACAACACTGAACGTAAAACTGCCTACTTTGCTATCTTTACAGTGAACACGTAAAAAGCTAGGAGAACTCATGCTGCCACTGGCAAGTTCCGCTTTGATGTGTGCGCACCGCATGCAGGGAGATTTTATGAAGGTTGAACCTCAGAGTTTGTAGAGCCCATGAAATACCACACCATGAGCGCAGCGAGAAGACCCCAGAGAGGCCCTACCTGAGAAGACGCCAGAAGTGGCCCTACCTGAGATGACGCTGGGGATCTTGGATAAAAAACTCTTCACAGTCCTGATGGGAATCCCATTCTTCGCCTCCTGCATACGAGCAACCACGTCTTCCATCTGAAAACAAGAGATCGCAGTATGAGCATCATGTACCAAAGATATTCAGTATGAGGATCATGAACCAAAGATATTCAGTATGAGGATCATGAACCAAAGATATTCAGTATGAGGATCATGAACCAAAGGTATTTCAGTGTGAGTATCATGTACCAAAGATACTTCAGTATGAGGATTATGTACAACCATGAGGTCCAGTTTGCGCAGACAGAGGGAGGATGCTTAGCTTAGTGTGACATCTGCTACCACACTCACCTAGGAATCTGCTACACCCCACCTAGGAAGCTGCTACACCCCACCTAGGAGGCTGCTCCTCCACCTAGGAGGCTGCTAGGGTACTGGAGTTGAAGCCGGTTTCTTGTTGTGTGTAGAGGATGATACATGGCCTGGCACTCCATGTTGTTCCAGAGGCTACTTCATGAGGCTGCTTCATTTTACATACACACCCACAAACAACCTGATGGAGCCCCCCCACCACCCAAAAACTCTGGCAAGGGTGACCATACCCAACCCAAACCACAGACTCTCTCCGGGGTTACCAAACCCAACTCAAACCAGACTCTCTCCAGGGTTACCAAACCCAACTCAAACCAGACTCTCTCCAGGGTGACCATACCCAACTCAAACCAGACCCCCTCCAGGGTGACCATACCCAACTCAAACCAGACTCTCTCCAGGGTGACCATACTTATAATAAATAAACCACCCCCAAACCCCATTGTCCCCACACACCCCAGGGTGACCCTGCCCCCCTCCCCCCTCCTCCCTCCATCCTGGGAGCAGGGGCCTTGGGCACTGCCTTGCCCAGTGGAGGTGTCAGTGGCAGGGCTGTCTGGATGAGCTGGGTTGAGGTTGAGCAGGGAGTAGGTTGAGTAGGGAGGAGGATGAGCTGGGTGGAGGTTCAGGTGGTACCTCCATCAATTTGAAATATTAATAGTATCTCCAATAAAATGTAAATAATGAATGGGTTGAAAATGTACAATCAGGCTCAATCAGATATGAATAAATGAACAAACCAAACGTATTTGAGATGTAGAGATTGCCTTTCCATGGCAATGCAGAACCCTTTTACTAATGAATTATAATGGAATCATGAATTGAGTCCTTAAGTTCTGTGAAAGAGATTAACGAAGCAAAGCTTGAAATTAAATGAATAGAATGGGAGGGACAGAGCTAGTGACATAATGGGACAGAGCTAGTGACATAATGGGACAGAGCTAGTGACAGAATGGGACAGAGCTAGTGACAGAATGGGACAGAGCTAGTGACAGAATGAGACAGAGCTAGTGACAGAATGGGACAGAGCTGGTGACAGAATGGGACAGAGCTAGTGACAGAATGAGACAGAGCTAGTGACAGAATGGGACAGAGCTAGTGACAGAATGAGACAGAGCTAGTGACAGAGCTAGTGAATGAATGGGAGCTCTTGACTGTAGTAGTAGTGATCGTGTGTAAAGGTTTCAGCTCCTAGCAGGGGGCGGGAGGAGTTGACATCATTAGGGATTATATCGGAATGCACAACACTGGGGTAAACAGCCTCACAGGAAATCTAAGCTTAGCTCTAGAAGTGTACATGACATTCAGGAGAGGTTTGGTCATGCTGTGTGTGTGTGTGTGTGTGTGTGTGTGTGTGTGTGTGTGTGTGTGTGTGTGTGTGTGTGTGTGTGTGTGTGTGTTAATGAGGGTGTGTGAATATAGCTTGAGAAGAAAAGGAGGAAGATTGAGTGAAGAATAAGATATAGAAAATGTGAGAGCAAATAAACAAAGCATCCCAGGACGAGGAGCCAGGAGACGGCCCGTTAACAAACATGACTTACATGTTAGCCTCAAACGTTACACGATGTAACAAATGTTTGCCAGTGTTAAGATGATAAAAGGTCAAACGATGTTAACAGCATCGGTCCTATCGTACCACTGGCACTGGAAAAGTGCTTCTCTCCTAGGTGCTGGGTTTGTATTTATAGTGAAAGGTGCATTTGTTCTATACGTTGAAACATTCTATACGCAACATTTACCTATGTATGTTACATTTCATAATATCAGTAAAATGCTTCTACAGTCTATTTAACGATGCAGGTTTTGTGATGAGATATGATGTGAATATGATGTGAATACGGTGTGTAATCAGACAGCACAGCTCTGTCTCCACAGAGACCGGACCAAGCTTGATTTCATAGGAGTATTATAGCCTATTATTCTGTATATCATGCAAACCCGGAACGACTTAGCGGAGAACACCCCTAGTGTAAAGTAAAGGTGCATTGCACAGCTATATGCTATCAAATAACCCGAAAATGACACACAGAAAAGGGCATTATCTCCTTACTACTACATTAAATATAATACATATGCAGAGGAGAGTAAATTGGAATTTGCTTGCTTGAATAAATCCAACCCTAAAACACATTATGAATGTAAAGTGATGTAGAGGGTTACATGTTCTTCCCTGATAGTTTCTATTTATTGGAGACTTATTTGACAAGTTACAATAAACAAGATCACATTATTGTTCTCCAGGTTTTTACAATGTAACACAAGAACAAGTGAATCATGTACAGTAGTAGCATATTCAGGACAAAAATCACCATACCTAATCCACTAAGCCCATCCCACTCACCCAAATGAAAACAAAACAACACAAACAAACAAACAAAAAAGGGATCGTCTGCCTGCACATCAATGGAAGAAGGGTCAGGGAGAGGGGAGGACAATTTTGGATTTGTGGTTACCGGTTACGGCCTAAGTATTTACTTCAAGATAGCCCACAAAAGGAGCCCAAATCCTATCGAAGTGGTGCCTTTTATCTCTCAAGGAAAATCTAATTTCCTCAAGGTATAAAGTGTTGGTGAGCACACTAAGCCAAGCCTGTAAGGAAGGGACCTGTTGTTTCTTCCAAAAGGTCAGTATGAGCTATCAGTCAGCAGTCCATATGACAGGAATTGCTGTTCATATTTTAACAGTTTAAACGACTGATCTGACAACCCAAACAATATAAGAAGAACATCTGGCTCAAGGTCCTTTTGTGTGACTTCAGTAAAAACTTGCCCTGCCAGTATCCTTGTAGGTTGGGGCAAAGAACCAAACTGTGAGCTAATGACCCATCACCAGCATTACACATGTCACAAATTGGAGAGACATTAGGAAATATCTTGTGCAATTTAGTCTTTGAACATTGGAGTCTGTGTACCAATTTAAATTGGATAATACAATGTCTGGCATGTATGGAACAGTGTTGAATTTCTTCTAGGCTATCTTCCCAAAGTCCATCAGAAATGTCTAACCCTACTTTCTCTTCCCAAGCTGCTTTAATTGCACTTGTTGAAGGTAAGTGGAGATTCTGTAGTGTGCCATACAACGATGAGATGGAGTAGCTGTTAAAATGGTTCCTAAGACGCTTGTCTAAGCAGTAGGGGCTACCTGTTGAAAAATCTTTTGAGTGTGACTGTACAGTACTGTACAGTTCCTTATTTGCAAGAATCTAAAGAAATTATTCCTATGGAGACTATATTTCTTCTGAATTTCTGTAAAGGTTGCATATCTCCCATTCAGGTAGAGCTCCCCAATGCATTGTATGACCGCCTCCTTCCAATGTTTGATGCTGCTGTGCAGCATTGAAGGTGGAAACTAAAGGACAGGCTGTTTGCTATGGGGAGTAAAAAGGATAGAGAGTTTGCACCACAGGACATCTTGATTGGTTTCCAGACCCTCATATTGTGGATAATAAAAGTGTCCCTAACAGTTATTTTATGGCCAGTTGGAGAGTATTACAGCTGTTAGATCATCAGGGGTGCTCTGCTCCCTTTCTAATTCCATCCACACACGGATCACTCAGAAGCTGAGGGTCAACTCTCCATATTGGCTTAGTTGAGGAGAAATCAGTTAGGTTGAGTATGAATGTGACTGGGCTATGATCAGAAATTAAAATATCATGGTATTTAGCATTAAGGATATGGGGCATCAGTTTCCTGTCGGCCAGGAAATAATCAATACGCATATAAACATTGTGGACTGCGGAGTGAAAAGACTAATCTCTGCCTGAAGGATTTAAAGTTCTCCACAAATCACATATGTTTGTATTAATGTATATTTTAAGAAATCCCTGGTTTTGGATGGAGGAGCTTGTTGTGTGGAAGACCTATCCAAATATGGGTTGATGACACAATTGAAGTCCCCTCCAATAATTAGATTAGTGAGTGATAACTCTGGGATCAGTGAGAACACTTTGAAAAAATTGGGGATTATGAAATATGGCCCATAGATATTAACAAGAGTCACTGGTGAAGAGTGCATTTCCCCAGTCACTATAATGTATCTTCCATCTCTGTCTACGATTGTTGATTTGTGTTTAAAAGCAATGCCTTTACGTATTAAGATGGCAGTTCCTCTAGCCTTAGCTGAAAAAGTAGAGTGGAAAATCTGGCCTATCCAGTTGGATCTTAGTCTGGAGTGAGCATCATTCTTAAGATGCGTCTCTTGAAGAAACATAATATCTGAATTCAGTGCCTTCAGAAGAGATAGAACTTGACCATGATTAATAGGGTGATTCATGCCTTTGACATTCCAAGATGTGAAGATGAGTCCCCTCCCCATTAGGCTTCTAATGGCTTGTACAGTAGGCCTACTAATTTTAACACAGTCAGATATCATTAACTCATTCCCTCACGACCCGCATAATCCTTCGTAAGTACAGAAGCAGACAAAACTTTCATTAACCAACAAGAAAAAGTACAAGTAAACCCATAAGACCCAGGTAAACTATAAACAGTGGTGCATTAAACCCATGAAAAATGGGAAAATAAAAGTAACAGTAATAAACACAAAAAACAAAAGCATACCCGTGGCACGCATGGCCTAAATCGCAAGTTATCATGGGCATCCTAGTGAGTCCTGAAAACTAATACTATCTAAATAAAAAAGCTCCTATAGTTCCTGATAGCCTACATCACGCACAAGTTTCTTGGTTCTGCTTGATTCTGCAGCGGGAGCGTTGTTTAACAATGGCAGGTGGCAGGTCGGGGAAGATCAGGATCTTTTCTTGATTATAGGAGATGGTCTTCAACTGTGCAGCCTTCCGCATGACATCGCCCACTCTTGGAAGTAGTGCAGTTTGATGATGAATGCCCGTGGGTGCAGGTTATTCCGTGCGCTCTGGATTACGTTAGCTCTGTGAGCACAGGGGGATTATCCAGGGCTAGGGCAGATTGTAGCACTTTTGCAAAAAAATCCCTGTTGTTCTGACCTTTCTCTTCGCCTTCCTTAATGTTCCGAATTTGTATGTCGTCTGCTCCGGCTTTCCAGGTCTGTGTATTTTTCGTTCAGTTGTGAAACCGAGTTTGTTAAGAGTCGCATCTCCTGTTGAAGTATGGTGACCTCATCTGAAATGAATAAGGCACCCCGCTCGAGCTCGGCTAAAGTCTTAGCCTGCTCGCTAGCTACTTCCTTCACAGCAGAAATAGCATTACTGGTATTGTTCTTCAGTGCAGTCAGTTCACTCCGTATTGAGGACGAAAGCTGTTGGAATCTCTGGTCAATCATAGCCCCAATTTCCGTCTGTAGGGCAGCAAGTCCATCCAACACCACTTTGCTAACGTGTTGACTTGCCTTCTCGTGGTCGCTAGCTTCTGATGTTTGGCTGTTGGGTTGGTTTTGTTCTGGCTTTTTGGAGTTTGGTTGTTTAGGCATCTTGGACACCTTGGACATCTTGGATACATTAAAGTAAGTATAAACTAAGCACTGTACCGTCTACACCGGTCGATTTGTTTGTTTTGCTACATTTTTTTGTAACATTTTTCCAGAGCTCTCTTAACCACGTCTTACTCCTTCATGACGTAACCGGAAGCCATGGGTTACATGTTAATGGTATAGATCAATCTGATTGCTGGTACATATCTGGACCCAAAAACACATGCTCCACATGTTATTGGAAGTTGTGTATTACCAGTTAACAACAATATAACTTTCCCAACACCTGAAAGAAGTGAATGGGAGGGCTTTGGGCAAGAAACATGGAAGGCTGGATAGCAACAAAGCTCCAAACCTAAATGAAGAGAGGGTCTAGAAGGAGTCGGACGGACAGTGTTTGTATATGGGCAGGGACTAGCTCAAACAGCTCAAATATCATTGGCTGGCCCATAATATTGGCCGATATTGTCATGTTGAGAATATATGCATTGGCCGATGATGATGATGTCAGACTCATAGTCAATTAAAAATGACTTAAACTTGAGGAAACTAATTGCAATACAGCTTCAGAGCCTGTCAGAAAATGGAATAATATGAGTACTAAACCTCACAGACTGTTAAGGCCCTTACACACAAATCCGACTGATGGCAGAAAAGTCAGTCGGCTCCTTGCTCCACGACATGGTCAAAAAAGTGTGCTTCACACACCGGACCAACTATCGACTTGAGCGTACGTTCTGCGCTTGCACGAGACGTAATGTCTCCATAACCAAAAAACGAAAGCCGGAAATGACGGAACGTCTCTCTAGACCAAAACACAGAGCACACTATCGTCACTTCCTCTCGTTCACTGATTCCCTAGTGAAGGGCTAGCACTCCACCAATCAGATGGCCGACTGAACGATTTGGTCATGGCTGATTCAACATGTGTAATCAGTAGAAAAGAAGACTGAAAAAAATCACTGACGGCGTTGACGATGGCCTACAGCACAGCACACATGAAACAGACTCAGGTCACCGATCTTCCCAGACTGTCCGACAGCCGATAATCTGGTTGCTGTGTGTAAGGGCCTTTAAACAGCTTTTAGAGATAACGAAAATGACAATGTCTTCATTTCATCATGGTCTAAATAAAGCACCAAGGACATCAGACACACAGCAGATGTGTGAAGGGAGAACCCAACACCTTCTATAGTAATACAAGTGAATGCCTCCACCTCTCCTCTTCCGAGATATAATCCGGCTCCACCCCATGCTGGGTGTGTCCCCAGGACCCGCGCTCTCAGGTGGGGGCTCCAGGGGACAGCATTACTAGATGCATGAGCCACCTGGACTCCGCTCATGCCCTCTGTGCCTCGCCCTCATCAAAGGCATGTTGGGAGGACTCTGCAGTGTCAGTCCTCCCCTCACCTCTCTGGAACACGTACAGAGTAGAGCCCCATCATTTGTTATCATGTGTTTATGTTTAAAGAATAAGGTTACTGATTTCCTGTTTATTAGAACACTTTGGTCCAACCTGGAGATTAGAAATGTATGTTTTCAAGAGACAGCGACCAAGGAGAATATGATATTAGAAGAGTTAGCAGGGAACAGCACAAGATGGATGTTAAATCTACTAGTAAATGGGAAAAACACATTAGCTTTAAATAGGCAGTTGTTGCCAGATCACCCCTCGCTATCACATCAGAAAATCTAAATTAATCTCAATAGAGAGAGCGAATAATTGAATATTATTATTTGACATCAAAAGTAGAAGCAAAATTATTTATGCTGATATTGAGCCGTCCCTGCGGGCGGAGGTCAGCTGGGGCAGAATGAGAACAGCGTGGTTGACTCCGCCGTCAGATGTGAATGTGTGAATGAATGGTTGTAAGTCGCTTTGAATAAAATTGCAAATCATGTTTGTACTATAGTGGGCTAGGCAGCCCATGACCACGCCTCGTCCTGATAGCCAATCAGGTTGGACTTGGGGTTCTGGGGGTTGTTCATAAGACACGAGTAGAGTGGATGCACCAGTGTTATACGGCAGTGAACGTATGTAACCTGTACATGTCTTACACAATTTAAAAGCCAACTTGCTAGTACACACGGCTTGGTGGAGTCAATTCCTTTTGGGACATGATATGGTGTCAGAAGAGGCAACAGGGTTGGGAGTTTACCCTGTGAGTAGCCCACACATATCCAATGTCGTTGAAGCAAAAGACCCGTAACGATGCAGTCCTTCACTCCGCCGTCTTCTTTACCTTTGACTGGAAACTTCGCAGAAAATTTGAGAAAATGGGAGCAAAGACTGCGCTTATACCTCTTGGTTAGTGGACTCGATGATGAGTCAGAAGATAAGAAAATAGCAGTGCTGCTACACTGCGTTGGTGAGGATGCCTTGGAGATATACAATACGCTGGATATTCCCTATGAAGATGCAGAAGACAAAAAAATGGAAGAGGTGATAAAAGCTTTTGAAAATGATGCACCATGTCGAAACACTGGGCCCTATTTTAACGGTCTGAAACGGAAGTGGGAAAGCGCATGGCGCAAGTAGCTTTGTGGGCGGTTCTACGGCG
>JAOPUD010000070.1:16810965-16828592 GCA_027122715.1 Trisopterus minutus
GGGGGGTACAACCTGAATCTAGTCTACACTGTAATCCGTCACTATATCATTATGATTTATTTGATTATCTAAAGAAATTTAAATTGTAATATTGGAAAATATACAGATGACAAGAGTTTAGAGAAAGTAAAGTGGTTTCATCTTAGATGAAATAAAAAGGATTTTGCACTCTGCCTCATTGTGCTGCATTTTATTTCCCAGCAATACACATCTCTCTACACATCAAAATCATGCAAATCCCTCGTTTCCTCTTGTGTTCAGTCACTCGCACACATTTGTGTCACACATACATAACTTGAAGTGTACTCAGTAACCACAGCCTGGTACACTGGTCCATGTGAAATAAAATATGAAAATAAACATGACAAAAGCAAGGAAAGAAAAGTAGACATTGAACAAATACCCCTTAATAGTTAGTGTTTCAGAGTGACACTGATCATGTTATTGCAGTAACTTCACATTGATCATCAATGCAAGAAAATATAATAAAAACTTTTATACTGAATTTGTTGATATCACATCGACATATCATGAGATCGGTAGATTATACTATATTATAAAATACATACATCCGCAATCCATAAAATTGAACAATATTATGTGATTCATATAGCGCTGGACTATATGGGTTAGCACACATTTCAAAGCTATCCATAGTTTAGCATTGTATGGATTTTAGCCTTTGCCATAAAGATGTCCACCAATAAATTATACCTCTATAATATGGTATCTTAAGCATTAAGACTAATCAGTAATCTAAAGTTGCTGATTTTAAAGTTTATAAAACAAATCAGAAAACAATGTATCGGCAAATAAAATGTCTTATAAGATGTTTTACTTTGTATGTTTTACAATTTCACTTTACAACAGTCAGCTTCTACTATATGAAGTCCGTGAATGGCTATTGCTGGAGCCTAAACAAACCATCAAAGTATTTTTCTTAACTTATAGAACATTAAAACACAGACAATTATTATAAGTGAAATTAGATAACAAGATTACTCTTTTCATATGGATGCATTCTTGGCCAATGATTTGTAAATATACAATGGCAGCCACACAAAACCTGGATCAAATATTAAACATAGGTCTTACCAATATTTTAAAGAACTCTAAAAAAAACCTTTTCTTAACATAGATCTTTTATTTTTGTTTTGTCATAAACTCTTCCATTACACTTGCATAATAAACATGCAATGTTTTTTTGTGGTTTTTTTCTGTCGTTTTTTGGATAAGGTGGATAAAAAGAGAGGAAATCGGTTGTATTGCATAAGAGCATCACGGAAATAAAGGATAAACGAATGAAAAATGCCTATTTCAAGTGTTTTTTTAAAACTCTTCCTTGTTGCTCGAAGTTCCCTTTAAGCGTGAAAACACAACATGTGAGAGCAGAGGACAGACTGCGGCTGGCTGTCCACAGGCCTCCCCACTCCGCCGTGTGCATTCTGAAAACAAACCTCAAACAACAACCTACATTGTTAAACCTAGCTATCTAGTCGCATTCTTTAAGCAAGATATTCATAGTGCCAAGATTTGAACTTTAAAACAAAGCCTGCGTTAATGTTCATGGCTTGCGCTGCTTTGTAAACTTAGTTTCCACCTCAAATCGTTTCCAATGTAGACACTTCAGATGTTCCCTTTCAAAGACAAGGTGTCAGCACCCCCTTCTCTTTATCCCATCCCTAACTCGAAGCGCTACGGCTCACACCCATACACTCACTCACCCATCCACACGCACGCACGCACGCATACACCTATACACACACACTCACCTATACACACTTACTCACCCATACACATGCACGGCCATACACACTCACTCACCCATGCACACACATACACCTGTACACACTCACACACCCATACACACACACGCACCTATACACACCAAATAGTCTTGAGAGTTGGGTACAAACTGATTACATGTCTTAACGATTACAAAATCCGAATCCACTAAAACAAACAGATGTTCTCAACCTATCTTACAATACTTTTGTAGTTTGATAACACTTAAAATTCTAAAGAATAACATCACTAACTATTAATCGTATTATCTTTTCATGATGTATGGCAATTGTATTTTTATGAAAGGTTTAGCAATTTGCTACAGAAAAGTGTAGGCCTACTATAGAAAACAAAGTAAATCTGACCAGGTTAGAGAAAGCCACATGTTGTCAACAGCAGCATTCCTGTTGTCCAGAGAAACGTGAAGAACAGAGAACAGCTCTGAGGGTTTGTCAAATAGAAAATGCTAAAGGGTGAATATTTTCTACACTTTGCTTTTCTAATATAGCATGTCGAATGCTTTTTGTTGAAGTGTTTCCACAGTTGCTCAAATAAATTGACTGTTAAACCTACAGTCTATTGCATTGTCACCGGGTTTTGTAGGGATGTAATCACATGTCGGCGGGGGTGAGAAGCTGTAGATTTAGAGGGATAGCAAACCAGCACAGAGACATAAAGAACGACTAACTTACAGGTTGGAGTACTGTGAAGAATGGTGGGATTCAATTGAACACTTCAAATACTGAACTGCCAAGAGGAGAATAATATTAAGCTACAGATCAAACATATTAGTATTCAATTGACTATTAAGTAATTTAGCAGATGCTTCAGTTGAAAGCGACTTAGTGAATTAAGATGTCTTCAAGAGCAGATGAGCGGAGGTCTAGCACTAACCTGCTTGCGATGGAACGCAGTGCGTCCAGGCTGCTAGTGGAACCCTGCTCTCCACACTCAACCCTCGTCTCATTCAGCATGTCCTGGAAATGGGCCTCTATTCTGGTGTTAAAAGGTGCTGTGGGTAATACTTAAGAAACACAGATTTTGTGTTAGAAAAGCCCATTCGTTAGCTAGTGAGAATATCTGCTTTTGAGTTGACTGCCCGCCTTGGGTGAAGCATTTAGTATTTCGATTTTAGACAGCTCCAGATCATTTCTGACCAATAGGACATCTCCTCCCTGACTAGGGGAATCCATCTTGCCCATCCATCACAGAAGATCCCTCTTTAATACTCTCTAATCCTACCTACAGCAGCTTTAATCGGATTGCTCAGCACTGTTACATTTGACCGTGCCATTTACAATGTGGTTTTTGACTGCATTTCAAACGCAGCCTGACCCAACTCTGTTGTCCTCACACACACCTATAAAACTGTTCCCTTCCTCTCCTTCTCCATCTTGCATAGCTCTTCCGTGGCTTCAGTAAGGCACTAGTCTCTCTCACGTTGACCACTTCCTGTCCGCCTAGCCTCGGGGCTGCTGGGGGCTCCTCCAGGCGTGAAGGGCTAGTCGTACGCACATGCAACATGCACCGTGTACACATTCAACCGCTTCTCCAAAGTCAACGGCATCTCGCTTGCATTACTGTCTACAATCATTACGTTGACATCCATTGTCAGCATTACAAACATTGGAACCAGGTTCTCTGCTCTCTTTATCCACTAAAGTCCCCTCCCGGCCCCTGTCCGCCCGTCTCTGTGCCCCTTTCGCCTTCACTCCGTGTCCTGCTTGTCAGAGTCAAATTAAAGGCGTCATATCAAGACACACACGTTTCACACATCGTGTCTAAGTAAAACCTTGATGATGTCAGTATGACACAGAAGCAAACTAAGAAGTTAGCTGGACTGGATTTTTGGGGCCAAACTATTAAAAAAAATAAAAGATCAGCTGATCATATAAATCGTATAATGTGGTGATGAACTATGAATTAAAAAAGGGTCAGGGTTCAGAAGCTGAGCAGAGAGGGGGTGGTAGCATGAATGGGTTCCTGTATGACAGCATCGGCTCATAGCCAGATCCCGGAACGAGGGGGGGGGGCTGTCCTCTCTGCTATGGCCAGGATCCAGAGACACAACGTCGGGGGCGATGTGGGTGTGGAGGATTGGGAGGCGAAGGGGCCTGGGGAGACGCTATGCAGAGGGTAGCTGCGGCGGAGCGAGGTGGGGGGGGCGATGCTGTGACACCACCAGCCCAAGGGTTATTAGGAAGGAAGACGAGAGTCTGTTGTTGCTGCTCCAGAGCCCAGTCAGTTGAGTTGATCCTCGTACTGCTTCCGGAAACAGTCGCCAGCAGGGAAGAACTCCCAGCAACGCTCCTGGTACATCTTCCACACGTAGGATTCCTGCAGGACACAGGACATATGATGTAACATTTAATATAACATATAATCGCGATAAATCGCATAGTATTGGTGAGTTAACTCACTCACTTTTAAAATCACTCTAATTTAAGTTCAATGAAATTATCAAATGGAATGACACATTATCATTCATACCTAATGTACTTAATAAGCAAAAAAGTGATCTTGAGGGAGTTTTATTGGCTCACTCAGTGTGGGTTGAATATGAAACTTACGGAACACCACAGATTTGGGAATTGTAAACAGGCCGTTAATTAGTACAATTGTAATCCAACAGTTACTACAAGTGTAGTTCAATTGTAATCAGGCACTTGCTGCAAGTGTAATTGAATGTATAGTAAGTGAAACTAAAAACACTAATGATTTCTGATATGAATGTTGACATTCTGTTGGCAAAACCTTTCAAAATCAAAGTGAAAAAAAGAATGTGCGTTAATGCCTCAATTTGTTTTAATTGGGTTAAAATAAGATATGGCGTTAACGAAAAAAAAATGTAAAAAAAAAATTGAATTGAATATAACATGGTACATTTTCCCACAGGACTCCCGCAGAACAAAAAATAACAAACAATGTATCACAATGTATCACATAAAAATATATTCTAATATAGAAGATATATGACATATATAATATAACACATAACATATAATATAACATATATAATATATGTAACTAGGGATGTCACACTAGCAGAAATTTTGTAGTCGATACCAATACCAGTGAAATTCCACGATTCTTTATACCCAATTCGCTACCACTGTAAAGAACAAAGAACAAAAGCACCTAGAAATGCAATTCCTCAGGTAACCTGAAGGGGCTAAGGGGTATGTTTACACAATGTTCATTGGTTGTTCCTTCCAAGTTTGTATTTGTCATGTTTTGTTTTTCCTTTATGGTAGTTGCTTCAAACATCGGGGAGAATCATTTTCATTCATTAAATGTCTAGTGAGCTAAAAATTTAAATTACTTCATGGAATTGAAGAGGGCTACAAAAACTCAAGAAAGTTAAACAGGTGATGAATAGAATCAAACTGATAGTCTAATATAGTGTTCCTTCAAGAAACACATCTGATGCAAAATGATGAGTTAAAGATTAGGAGAAGGTGGAGAGGCAGTGTATATTCAGCCAGCTTTACTTCCCAAGCAAGAGGAGTTATTATCCTGGTGCATCAGTCTATTCCTTTACAGGTAAATAAGATTATTAAAGACAAGGGGGGGTCTGTATCTTATCATTCAGGGTAATATTCTTAAGGAAAAAATGAATATATATTATTAATTTTAAATTATTTTGGCAAATATTTATGCCCCAAATATTGATGAACCAATTTTTTTTCTGAACCTGTTTCTCTCCTTGTACAATCTTTCCGGCAATTATATCTTAGCAGGAGATTTTAATTGTACCCTGGATCCAGTCAGCGATAGAAGCTCAGGAATTGACCAATTTAATAATACACCATTTCTTGCAGGATATGAATTTGATAGACATCTGGAGGGAGATTCTAGCGACTAATATAGCACACATAAATCTTATTCGCGTATTGATTTTTTTTTGGATATCAGCCAGCTTAAAATATAAAATTAAAGATTGCTCTCATGACGCTATTCTACTCTCGGACCACGCTCCAACTTCCATAGTTTATCAAGATTTCCAATTAGTGAGGGATCCCCCAGATGGCATTTCAAGCAGAAAGGGTTAACCGACCCCATCACGCTCTGCTGAAACTACTCCTGCTAAGAACAAAATATAATGAGATTTCTGCATCTAGAGCAATATCCAGTCTGCTTTGCCTAAAAGAAACATTCTATGACCAGGGGGAAAAATCCAGCAAGGTGCTTGCTTGGCGTATCAAACAGTTACAGAGCGAACGACTCATTTCTATATTCAAAATGACCAGGACATTGTAGAATCAACTGAAATAAACAAATCCTTTAGGAAATATTATGAGAAGCTTTATAGTTCTGAGGTAATCCATGACACAATTTAATTGAACAATTTTTATATCATATAACCAGGGAATCAGAAGTAAATAGGATTGAATTAGGGCAAGACATAACTTTAGAGGAAATGTCCATAGCAAGTGATAGTATTAAAGTAGGTAAATCATCAGGGCCAGATGGTCTACCCATTGAAATTTATAAAAAAATTCAAAAATAGGTTGCAAGCACCACTATTGGCAATGTTTAAAGAATCGTTTTCAAATGGAATCTTGCCATTCTCGTTAAGAGGAGCTATGATTGCTCTACTGCTGAAAGCTGGTAAACCAAATATTAAATACGAGAATATGAGGCCAATCAGCCTTCTAAATGCAGATTTGAAAGTGCTGTGTAAAATCTTAGCTAGATGGGTTGAAGGAATAATACGGACGATAATTGGGAAAGACCAGTGTGGTTTTATTCTTGGCAGACAAGGCTTCCATAATGTCAGAAGGGTTTTGAATATTCTCCACAGCCAAAAGGGGGCACACAATACTGCTTTTCTGTTGATAGATGTTGAGAAAGCATTTGACAGAGTCGAATGGCTTTACCTTTTTGAAATTCTGGATCGCTTTGGCCTGGGAGGGAATTTTGGGAAATGGATAAAGTTTCTCTATACTGATCCATACGCAGAAGTAGTGACTAATAGTAATATCTCAAAACCTTTTAAAGTACAACGAGGATGCAGACAAGGGGACCCTCTTTCCCCATTATTATTTATTGTAGCAATCGAACCATTGGCTATCGCAGTAAGAACTCATAAACATATCTCTGGATTTAAGATAGGGGAACAGGAGCACCGTCTTGCATTATATGCAGATATTATTGTCTTCCTAAAAAATATGGGAAAATCTATTCCGGTTCTGTTAGACTTGATCAAGACATTTGGAAAAATATCAGGCTATAAGACAAACAAATCTAAAACTTAGATTATGCCGTTAAACCATTTAGAAAGGAAATCCCCACCTCAGGAAGCTGCTCAATTTAAAGTTGTTGATTGTTTTACATACCCGGGCATTCAAATTGTACCCCAGCTTGAGAACATTGTTGCTGTGCTGTACTTGCCGTATGATAGAGGGGGGCTTAAGTGCCCCAATCCGCTCTGGTACTATTGGGCGGCAGTTAAGAATGCTGATGTTTTACTGTTCAGAAGAGGAAGCCCCTCTCTGGAGCCAACAGCTGAGCCTCCCTCTTCTCCTGTACTCAGATAATGTTAAAAGGCTTAAAAAAAATCACAAAGTACCCCATTGTTAAAAATATGATTACTGTGTTACAACAAGTTAACAAACATATTGGGGAACATGTCTCTCTCTCACTCTTTAGTCAACATTTTTTTCCCTCCAGGTAAATCCGAATTCAAATTCTGGGCTGACAATGGAATACAAAACATTGGAGATTTAATTAACCCAGTCACGAAACATCTGAAATCATTTGAAGAATTAACTGCTGACTATAATACCCCTCTCGATCAAATTTTCAAATTTTTACAATTGCAGAATTTCATCCGATCACAACAGGACCAATCATCAACTCAATAAATACAACAGTGACGTTCCTGATATCTGTATCAAGTGTGAGAAGGAAAAGGGTACTCTTTTTCATTGTCTTTGGCAATGTGATGAAGTAAAAAAGTTTTGGGAGGCTGCGAGGATGTGTATCGAGGATATTCTTCCAATACAAATACCTTTAGATGCCAAACCTTTCTTACTCGGCCTATATCCAGAAAAGTATAATATTAGGAAAGGACACAGCATATTTTTATAAATTGGTATATTGTTGGCAAAAATAATAATTGCTCTGTCATGGAAAAAAGTGGGCATGCCAAGTTTGAATAAATGGATCAGTGAGTTATCTACAACTCTGCCCTTAGAAAAAATTACATACATTATCAAGGGCAAGGAGTCATTCTTTAATAAAATATGGGGTCCATTTATAAGTTATCTGGAGGGGACAGACATAGCACATCTGATAGAAGAACCTGGAATAAAGAGAATAAGAATAGAATAAATGGCCCCCTCACTGTAATATAACATCACATGTATTCCCCGACTGCAACATTTGAATTATCACAAGACTTATTGTTTGTATTTTATATACTTTTGGTATTGTTTGTTGGATGCCTGTCTTGAGGGGGGTTCTCACGTTATTTTTTTATTTTCTTGTAATTGTATTTAAAAATAAAATAATATAAAAAATATATAAAAAATACATGCTGAAAGCAGGCAGTCATGCAGCTATGCTGCCCGCGTTTACAGTTGCGTGCATGGCGGGGTTTAAAACATAACTTCCAATAAGATTAAGTAATATAACGCAGGTGCGCAAGGACACAGGAGACGCCAACATTGTTTTCAACTGCTCAGTATCGTGCCGTATTAATTCCCAAGATTTGAAAAGAAAATAAAGTATTTGGAGCGAATCAGCGACGCTGTTTTTGATTTGTTTATTTGGTTTTGGATGCATGCACCGGCTTTGAGTTGGTTTGTTACTTTGAAATGCATACGCTTGCGACACACACACACCCACACCCACCCACACCCACACCCACACCCACATCCACACACACACACACACACACACACGTTTGTTCGCTCATTCATTCACCACTGCACCCACTACAACCTGCCGATCTTCAATCAAAACAACACCAAGTAGGTGATGCCGCACGCAGTCGTACCCCGCGTGTTTAGAAGAGCAACACTGAGAAGGGTCCCGTCTGGAACAGTTGTGCGGCGCAGCGTTCCAAATGCAAAGCACTTCCAGACACGACTCAACTAGTCGCTGTCGCACTCGCTGCAGCTGCAGTTGCCATCTTCAGTGTTCCTTTGCTTTGGCATTTAACGGCAGACTACAACACTTGTTGGTGTATATGCTGCCCATGTCACGTCCGGAGGAATTACATCACTGGTACCTACGGTACTGTAGAAAAAAGAGTACCATCACATTTTTTGAATTGTTACATCAACTTGGTACCGAAGTATCGGGTCTTGTGACATCCCTAATCGGCAGATCATGATTTTGGTGACCTGTAATCTGTAATTGGGCCCCAGAAATGCTGATAAGAGCATCTCTAGTTTTGGGTTCACTGGCTCTTCTTAAGTCCCTGTGGTAAGTTCCTGTATTCTATGTCCATCTACTGTGGGGGCAGCCAGTATGGAAGTAAATCTGTCTCATCGGACCTTGAAAATAAAAAGTCATGGAATTTTTAACTCTGAATATTTATGCATTGAAATAACGTATCAGATTTTTCTTCTGAATTTAACAAATTATTCAAAGTTAAAAAATGAAATTGTCTAAATTCAGATAAAAAAATGCTATGTATTAATTTCAACTGAAATATTTTCAACGTCCCCAAATTCAACATTCCAAATTCAGCTGATGTACAAAATTCAGTGGTAAGGTCGAGGGACCCAAGGAAGTGCAATCGATCAAAGATGCTAGAGCGCAGTCAAGCAAGAAGAGCGGGTGTTACACCGAATTCTGCGACCCACCAAAAAGTGTGACTCCAGGAGGCGCTGTTGTACATTTTCTACAACATGCACAAGTTTGAAGCGTAGACAGGCATCAGGCATGAAGTGGTTCACATGCGGAAACATGCACAAGCTTAAAACCATACCATTCCCAACCTTTCCCCTGCTCGGCACATGACTTCCCGCATCAGAGTCAGGTATCCAACGAGTGACGCTCTTATTATTCTCGCTTGCTCTCCTTGCTTGACCACAATCTAGCATCTAGGATCGATTGCTCTTCCTTGGGTCCCCCAACGTTAACGCTGAATTTTGTACATAGAATTTTGCAGCTGAATTTGGCATGTTGAATTTGGGGACGTTGAAAATATTTAAGTTGAAATTATTACATAGCTTATTGAATCTGAATTTAGATGATTCGATTTTTTTACTTTGACTATTTAGTTAAAGTCAGAAGAAAAAAATCAGGTACGTTATTTCAATGCATAAATATTCAGTGCTTAAAATTTAAATGGCTTTCAATTTTCAAAATCCGATGAGACAGATTTACTTCCAGAAGAAAACAGTAGAACAAATGAGTAATGCACCAGTGTTACTGCTGTGATGAAAGCAGGGAAAAGGTTTCCAATTGCTGATTTTCTTTCACTTAAAAACAGGGGTGTAACGATATGCGTATTCATACCGAATTCGTATTCATTTCGGTACAGGTCTAACAGTTGGATGCACGTTTTTTTTTGGTACGTACCAAATATATATTTTTAAGTTGTACTTTTTATTGATTATCACACACTATGTGAGTGTCTTGTCTTGTCCTGTTGTTTTGTGTTGAGGACCACAATGGAAATAAGTCCTGGACTTATGCTATAAGTAAGAGGACTCATGGTATGAAGTCAAAGAGAAATTTAAAGCAGCAGCCACAAAACAATCCAAAACATCTGGTAGGGCTGTGGCAGAACATCCAGATGTGTGTTCCTCCTGGAGGTACTGTCATCCCAATTCCAATGTACCAGCGATGGGCCTATCCCAGGGATACACTTATAATACATGTTATTATAACCAATGTACGACTAACTCAGACTGAGACGCTTTAGTTGAGTTAGAGGTATCAGCAACTATGACCTATGCCAACATTGGATGGCCAAATTATCCTTGGTTAGATTTGTATTGGGATATGAAAACATTTTTAGAATAGTTACAATAACACAGACAGACATACATTTAACATTCAATAAATAGGCTAGGTTTTCCAGAAACTTGCACAAGGTTAAAACCATCCATTTCATTTGAGATGATTGGAAGTAGACCTTATAAACACTTTAAAGCTACACTGAAGCGCTGTTGTAACTGAGTTGGACCCAGATTAGATGAATGGATCCAAAGCCACGCAACAACACTAGAAGGAATTGTAGTTTTACTTTCTGCCTAATTAACACAACAATGTAGGAATAAAAATGGCAAAGGATCAGTTGATAAAAACTTGATTCTGCAGCAGTAATAGCAAACCAGTGCTGTCACACTTTTGGTAACTTTATTCAGTTTAATTCTGTTTTTCAAGACCAGATTAACTAAATACAGCTATATCATTTGAATATGATGTGGAATTAGGGCAAAGTGTTCAACATACTTGACTAACAAATCTTACTATAAGATCATTCCTTTCCCAGGGTCTGTTCTGGCGATTGAGTTCTGTTCCACACCAACCCTCTCTTGACACACAACCACACACCCATAGAAAGAGGGATGAAGTCATTGAAACAATTGAATAATTGTTTGAAGAAACCGCCCTATGCCATTCATCCTGTTCTCTTCCATCTTCAGGCCCCAAACTCCCCAGCTCTCCTCGTGCAGCTGAGACCACAGGGCCCCACTGGGGCAGGCGGGGCTCTGGCTCCCTGAAACAACGTTTGTGCCCTGTGTGCAAGGAGCCGGATCTACTGAGCAGGGCCATGCCATTTGAGGATAATAAAGTAGAAGTAAAATAGGAAGAGGTAGTCCAGATAATATCTGCCCTATCTCTGGTAGACAATTTAGAAATGCAATCTAGAATGTAAACCGGCTTAAAAGACTGGTCTTCACTAGGGATGGGGATCGAAACCCGGTTCCAATTTTTTCAATACCCAAACATCCTTAACTTTTGGGCTTATCCATACCACTATCCAGTCCCTCATTCTTTTTTTTTTCCCTTAGGTTGTGCAACATAATGTGTCCCTCGAGTCGTATCACAGCATTTAAATCAAATCAATCCAGTCACTGCAGTGTGTCCACCAATGTTTTTGAATGGAATTGTACGGCAACAGGTATTAAAAGTCAAATTTGAAGTCTGGCAACTTTGCAAGCGAGGATGGCTAAACGGGCGAAAAGGGCGAAAATCATTTATTGTAAAGGGGGGAACACAACCTCAATGGCCTTCGACCGTCTCCTCCTCCTCCTGCCGCACCAGACAGGACCGTCTTCATCATCCACTCAACTACAAGCGGTAATCGCACACAGACTCTGTCGCTAGTTTAAAAAAAAAAAATCCAATTGTGAAATCCGTGTTGTAATCGGCAGCATACAAGCTACTAGTTATCTTAAAAAGTAAATAAAGTTTCAGACGTGCTGCATGATGTGTTCAGGTTGGTTCAGTAAAACGACTTAGGTTTTCATGATGCATTCAAAAGAACCGAGAAATTTAGTTTTTGACGAGAAACGTGAGTAATACTGTATTACTCATGTTTCTGTAATACAGTTGTAAAGTGCTCTAATCATATTAGAATATATAATTAAAGTTGATGCCAATATTTCTTAAGAATTACATATTTAATTTAAAAAGCAATTATTTATTTCCTAAATATTTTCCTCATCCCTAAAAACGTATTTCTACCAAATTATAGAAAAGTATCGATAGTGGTATCGATAAAGACTTGAATCGTTAAGGAGTATCGAAAATGGTATCAATATCAATAAATATTAACAATCCCCATCCCTAGTCTTCACACACTCTGCTCAGAAATAACATCTTGTGAGCAGCATCAGCATGCAGACTCATTGTTATATAAATAGCCATGTCACTCTTCATCAAACTATCTAGGGTTTTTGTGCAGCTGTATCCTTGTCTACGGATTTATTTAAAGCTATGTTAGAGCATTTGGAGAAACCAGCCAGCTGACAATGCAATTCTTTGTTATTTCTTTGTTGGGCAGTATGATAAACAACCTTAAAACAAGTCAATTTCATTCCTCTCCAAAACACTGGAACGTGCCATCTCTAACCAATGCTGAATCCCATTACTGCCCCTAACCCAAAATCTCAACCCTACCCCTCGCTGTTGTGCGTTCCCGCACAGCGTAGGGTTGTCCCATTAGTTCTTATATTGAGGGGTAAGGGGTAGGGCTAACATCCCCTTAAATTTGAGATTTCCGATGATCACGCTAGCAGACGCGGGTTGTGGCTTGCTCCCACAATACCTTGCGAGAAAATGGAAAATCAAGAAAAATCCCAGGCAAGATGGCGTGCGAAAAGATGCGACAGGATCGAAAACCACAAATGTAAGTGTTTTCTATGTTAGTAATCATTAAAGAAATGATGATGACCATCGTATTATCATTATGCCATTTTAATGTTGTATAGCCATTTACTTTATAACAAGCACAACCACCAAATGCCAGTCACAGGGACATGTCTGGACATATCTCCATGTCCCATTTTCTCCCTTTGATATCATTATTGTTGAATGTAGTGTAAGATTTTCATTATAAAATGGAGAGCAAGCATAACCACAAAATTGCTAATAGATGCTAATAGCTAGTTAGTGAACATGCTAACTAGCGATCTTCATAACATGGATAGTGGTTCATGACGTATCTCCAGGTCCTATTTCCCCCCTTTGATCAACATTTTTGTTATAACATCACTAATATGCGCTAATTGCTAGGTAGCGAACATGCTAACTAGTGATCTTCAACATGTATGATGGTTCATGACAGTACTGGGCATATCTCAATGTCCCAACAACAATGATATCCATATGTCCATGTTCTATGGCCTCAGCTGAAACACACTACAAAACAATCGACTTGCAATACATTTGAGTGAAAATATAGGCAACCATTAGTGGTGGGGGGAAAGAAATTGATTCTGTTCAGTATTGCAAACCCAATTATATAGACACAGTAGCACAAAGTATTGCAATATTATATATACTATATATATATATATATTTTTTTTTTTTTACTTTGATAGTATGTAGCATGTAGTATGTTGACCAACTCCTTTATCTGAACAAAAATGCCAATATTCCCAAATTAATTTAACATTTTGGTTGATTACCTTGCCGCCAACAGGACTAGACTCTAGCAGTACACATTTGTTTATTTTTCTCAATTTGATTAAAGCTCTAAGTTACTCATATTATTTATGATTATTCTCAGGTTTATGTTACTCTTTTATGTCTGCTCTATTTATTTTGTTACCCTCTTGTAATTAAATTATTCTAAGTTATGTGCTGGGAGCTCAGCATTCATGTGAGAGGTCTCTTACTATAGTCCTGTGCCCTGAATGTTCAAGGACAAAGTTTTTGCACTACCCTCCTAAGCTATTGCACTTCAGTTAATGTAAGATAATGTTGTTCACAGAATTAAATGTGACATTTGAAGTGAGTTGATCAGTCTTACTGTTTGTAATGCCTTTGAATAATATGGGAATCATGAATCACAATATATTGCAAAAAAATATCGCAATACTATCGAATCGTTAAAATTTTGCCAATTCCCACCCCTAGCGACCAGTAGCCTACTATCCTATGAAGTAAGCTTTTATAATATACCATAACTAATATAAACATCTATGAGATCAATGGGGGGTTGTTGAGACGGTGAGCTCCGGTTTGTTTCAGCACGGTGTTCACATCCCCACACACATTAAGACAACACTGGTTTTAGCAGCTCTATTTCAATGTTTAACAGGGCCAAAAGATACAAAAAATCTCTGCTTACTATAGTAATAATGGGTTGGTAATTCACTAAACATGAATAGAACAGGCAGCAGCAATGTTTTATCCTTTTATGGTCAACCAACAACAAGAGTGATTTCTCTTTGGGTAAATAGGGCTAGTCCTGCCATGGAATTTCATTCCAAACTTTGCAGAATGTTGATACAACCTATTGCTTTGTGCGAATTGGGAGAAGGCCGAAGTGTCTTCTCAACAGTTGAGGATAGCTTTAAACCTGGCCATTACCATGTGCGACTTGGACATAGTTGTGGATCACAAAGCCACTGATGTCAACAAAATAATCCTAAATGTTCTTCAGCTTTTTGTGTTTTTTCCCCTCTTTTTGGTAACCCAATATTCTATTTGTTCAGAAATCCAAACCATCATACAAAATTTGAAATTAGGTTTTCCTACAGCGAATTCAATCACGGAAAAGCTTGTTGTGAAAAATAATAGAAAATGGGTATAATCTGGGATTATACAGACGGTCCGTGATTGGGGTGGATTAGGTCTTTGATAATCCTGAAGGCTTTACTGGCCCGTTCCTGTATAACTTGTGGCTAAAGGGAAGCTACCACCCAGTAACAGGGCTTAAATTTCATTTTTCTAAATGGGGGGGGGGGGGAATGCCCCCTTTAAGAGCTCCACATAGGGGGAATATTTAAAGTTTGGCGGGGGATACTACTTTGGCCCCCGACACTAATTAAAGGAATTCTATTCATTAAATCCCTTACACAAATTTCCTTGTGTGCTATTAATTAAACTTTTGTCTACTGTACTCTGTCTTCTGCTTATCTTTGCTCAGTTGAAAAACTTATTTTCTTAAAGGGGTAGTTCGGGATTTTGGACATCAGACCTCATTTCCAAGTGAGCCAGTGTGTTGTTTATCATTGGAGACAGTTTAACACTTTTCATTCAGTCCTTCTAGTTGCATGTCTTCCATTGATAGATGTAATGTGTACGCTCTGTTAGTGAACTGGGCATCTGGAAGGTTCATTTTAAGCGTGTGGAGAGATTTAAAAGTATTTATAATGAATAAAAATACCTGTGTACTGGCATTATGGCAGTGCACCTCCTAATATGGGGGTATGGCACTTTCTAGTCTAGGTCTAGGTTATTGCTGCAGCTCTAATAGCAGCACATCGTAGTAAGCTAGGTGGATATTGACATATACTAATGAATTAGGTCTACCTTACTACGGTTTCCCAGGAAATTATGGGGTATAGAACTTATGAAGACACGCCACCCAATGAACTCACGTTACCTCTAAATAAAAAGCAGAACATAGTAATAGTTTTCAGATACTTGAAAGTGGAAATGTTAAAATACCTTTAGGGTATCTTAACCCTAACCCCTGTCATTGAGCAATATACATTCACACTTTAAGCAAGTAGCAGCTTTGCTCACATTGGAGAACCTAACACAATGCTTAAAACTTATCGGCAAAAGCAACTTACCTACCAACACACAGATGTCAGTAAGAAATCGAACAGAAGATTTTGCAAATATTGTGAAATCTCCCAAAACCTATTCAAACTAAACCTAAATCTGGATAACAGATTTTTTGGGAGCTGTGTTTTTTACGGCCCGACTTGGAATAAAACAGTGTCCCATCTAGTGTCGATAGCAGTACTGACATTACCCACATCTAGGCCTGGGCAATAAAACAATAAATGATCGTATAGTGATAGAGCTTTGATCAGTATCACCGAATCTAGCAGCTGGGTTTGTTACACAAACACGGTTCCATACTTATTTATAACTAGACATGGTATTGCAAAAATAGGGCTGCCACGTAAGCTTAAGTTGTGGTGTCTGCAGTTTGGTTTACTGCCTCGGCTAATGTGGCCATTGACAGTGTATGAACTTCCTCTGTCAAAGGTAGAAAGGATGGAAAAAACGATCAACTCTTGTCAGAAAGTGGCTCGGAGTCCCACTCTGCCTAAGCAGCAGTGTAGCCTTGTATGGGAAGGCCATTGTAGAGTTGCCAATATCTAGTCTGACAGAAGAATTTAAAAGTGCTAAGGTTAGACTGGAAATGACTCCTACTCAGTCCAAGGACCCAGTGGTAAGGAGGGTTGCACCCACAGTTAACGCAGGGAGGAAATGGAAACCGAAACAAGCGGTTCAGCAAGCTCAATCTGCACTTAGTCATAGGTGTATCATGGGCCGTATTCAGCATGGGCGGGGGGGCTTAGGGAGGGACGCAGGTAAACCCTCGTGGGGTAAGGCTTCTACAGGAGAAAAGAGGAAAATGGTACTGGAGGAAATACATAGACAAGAGGAGACTGTAAGATGTACTAAGTAGGGATGGGCAACTATCGTCGAATAGTCGGAGTCACAGAGAATATCGAATAATGAATGCGACTATCGTTATTTCCACTACTAAAGAAACTCAAGAAAAAAAATAAAACAAACAAGAACTAGAAAGGCAGACGTGTTCCTGTAACACATTAGATTCGACCCAAGAGTGTCGCTAGAGCACCAAAACCTCTGCAATACATTATTTATGTGTATTATAATAATAATAACTGCGGCGTCGCGTGAACGATGCAGACTCAGCCGAGTAAAAGTTCTGTATGGAACTCGATTAATAAAATAAATGGTAACGAAGTTCAGTATAAACTATGTCAAGGAAAGCTGGCATATCACGGATCGACCACAACCTTACACAACCACCTACGAGCAAAGCACCCTAGCCCTGGGTGTCCGTCTACAGGTCAGCGGTCAGTGGCTAGCTTTTTGGTTAGACCACGAACGTTAGATGCTAGGCGGGCAGAGAAATTACTCTCTTGCTCTCAAAGATGCTCACGAAAGACATGCTACCCATCAGTTTCGTTGAAGGAGACGGTTTGCGCAAGTTCATGGCATTTGTTGAACCTGAGTACACTGTCCCATCTAGAAAGACGGTCACTTCTAGACTGGAAAGTTATACGATGATGGTGCAAGCGATCTACGCACCCAATTAGCAAGTGCCAATAAAGTGTCACTGACGACAGATTTGTGGACAGCACTGACAACCGAGTCCTATCTCACAATCACCGCTCACTACATACACAACTGGGAGGTGCACAGTGCTG
>JAOPUD010000070.1:16833886-16851372 GCA_027122715.1 Trisopterus minutus
GGTGTGGAGGCTCACCGGGTGGGGGGCTGAGGGACAGCAGAGACCTGGTGTGGAGGCTCACCGGGTGGGGGGCTGAGGGACAGCAGAGACCTGGTGTGGAGGCTCACCGGGTGGGGGGCTGAGGGACAGCAGAGACCTGGTGTGGAGGCTCACCGGGTGGGGGGCTGAGCAGGGATGTTATGTTATACCGCTTATTGTTCCGTTATCACATGCTAATCACATGTGGCTGTGTGTCCGAGCCGTCTCACGGTGATATCCATAGCGTTGTGTCCACTTATTGGACCCCAGAAGCACCTCACCCGACAGGCGTCCAGCAGGGGGTCGCTCTCAGCAGACCCTGGCTCCTAATAACCACCTCTTTACATGCAGACCACACATTAAAAGATTGCACTGTTATTATTACAAATGTCAAGTTCGTATTGAATTGGAAACCTTCATCAGGGATGGTTTCCTCACCCGGTGCTATTGTCCACACAATCTACCTGGTTCAAAGACGAGCCCTGAGACACACAGGTCATCAAACATGACATTATATCACATCTGTAACACATTACTACCACAAAGCAGGGACATTTGGAAACTATTTTTCAGGAAGTTTGGTTTCAAGCAGACTACATTTCATAAGCACTTCTACACTGTTGATACACTGACTGTGCAGACTGAATTGCAGCCTTCTAGAAGATCATTTAGATGTACTGTCAGTTCACTAGTTGAATGTTGCTTTTAAATGCAGAACTATTGGTCTGAGAACAAAGAGCCGGGGTCTGTTCTCTGACGAACCGGGATCTGTCTTCTAACGAGCCGGGGTCTGTTCTCTGACGAGCGGGAGTCTGTCCTCTGACGAGCTGCAAGCTGTCCTGACAACAACCCTTGCTCCGACTTGGACCCGGCCTGAGGAATTCATGACTTGTAAAAACATAAAACTATCGTGCTGCAGGCTGAACAATAGACAGTTTGTCTGGTGTTAAAATGCTTTTTGTCATTTAAGACCACTTTTGTTGCTTTGGAAACTTTGTGAAATAGCCCTTACCGTGTAGTCCATTTGAATGAAATCACCATTTTAGGAGCAGACCACATATTTCTAAAGATACTGTTACTTATTTTCTGGCTACCATGATTTGGTCTATTCCCCAATACAAACAATGACATGTTTGCTCTGACAAACCTTTTTTATGGGGATGCTTACTGCAGTGTGTGCATATACTCCCTGCTTCCTTTTGTTCAGAGAAGACATTCAGCTTTCCATGCCAACATTTAGGCCTTTTATATACCTTCTATACCTTTTACTACTGCTACTACTATTTAAACAAGGTATCCTACTAATTAACAGGTCACAGTAGGTAGTTATTATAAATAGTACAACAGTACAATATGGTGGTTTTGAGTGAGTGTTATCTGTGACTAAATGTCTGTTTGCTGTTTAACTTTGATTTAATCTCATACCATTACAGATATTTTAATATGTAATAACCGTACCAATCTTGGTTTAGAGGGATGTAAGTGATTTGAACTTTGTGTACCGTTGTATATTTCTTCAAGTTGGGTTTAGTGTCATGGCAAAAGGGCTGTAGTCTATTAGCTTTGCTAGAATGTATTTTATGACCAAAATATTTTACATGAATGGCAATACATTTAACTATAATTTAATGTTCCATTTATGGAATCTCTTAAATTACCTATATTATATTTATACTGTATTCTATGTTTGGCCATTGCAAAAGACATGTTCCCATATTGCACTAGCATGTTTTCTAATTCCCCTGTAGAATGAGGTCTTTACATGTGACAGGGTTTAGTCTGTGAGTAGATGTCTGGTTTAATTCCATACAATAGGGCAAAGTCTCATTAGCAAGCAGCTTAACTAGCTGACTGAATACAGTGGAAGAGGATTGGAGATTAGATTAGAAGAAGTGTGTCAAGCCAGGCTGTCAGACCTTTGTCAAGTGTCTCTGGTCATAGTTCTAGTGCAGACTTGTACTTGGATCACCATGTTTCACATTTGATTAAATGGTTCATAGTGCTGTATTGTAATATAGCAGTCATGAAATTATGTTAATGAAACTATTAACTATTACTACTATATTGAATTTGACAGTAGTGTTATTATTTACAGTTTCAACCAATACAATGTTAGCATGCTAATAGTGTTGGTATGTTGCATTGCTAACAACTGTGGTCGTTTGGTAAACGACAGCTGGACTGGCAATTGGTTCACCACAGCTTGACTGGCCCAGAGCCAGCTCAGTGTGGGCCATATAGAGTAAGGCTAATGGAGGTCATGTTGGATCATTCATTTGACTCTATTAGTTGGAAGTATTATACAAAATCATGCAAAAGTTAAATAATTACTGTCTAGACAAAATTGGTAGCAACAGTGTAAATATTAAAGGTGCCATGATATGCCATCATGTGTGGTGTGATAAGCCATCACAAGCCGTTTTAGAAATCTGCCCCTTATGACATCATATGGGGCAGAAAGTGGGTGTGTCCACCTAGATGTGTACTGATAGATCAGTCTACCAGCCTACCCTGTGGACTGTAGCAAACGTTGCTCATCTATCCGTCACACATCTAGGTGGACACACACACCTGTGATGTCATAAGGGGCTGATTTCCAAAAGGCCTTGTAGCGGCTAATCACACCACACCTGGTGGCTGTCATGGCTCCTTTAAGGTCTATCATATACAGTTAGCGCTGTACGACAACTTAGCCTTATTAAGCTACACAATCTTGTTTTATACCGAGTTAAACTATACACAATCCACCCTAAATAATGATGACATGGTACAACATATTGTAAGTACAGAAGCTCTTTCCTGTGCTTATCAATATCTTTATTTAGTAGGTCAACGATAATTATACATATCTACCAAAGCCATCCCATTTTGCAAGGAAGGTGGTTTGAGGAGTGTAATTCACAGAGGTGGATATGAAAGGTAATATTTCCCCCTTAAATGGACCATGGAATTTTAGCAGGCATGTAATACAAAATCAAATGATGAAGAGCATTTTGCAGCCTCCTCTTCTCCTGGTGGCCTTGTTTGTGGACCTCCAGGGACAAAGATACAGGAGGTCGAACCAGAAGGAAAAGTCCCTCAGCAGCAAAACAACCAACATTTGCACATTCATCAGAAAATGCCCCCGCTCATGTGTATTCACAATGGATGAGATAGCTGGTCACCCTATAGCGCCCATTGTCTTCATACATACATACAGTTGTAGCATGTCTTTGTGTTCATGCATGTGTACAGTAGTAGGCAATGCCACTGTAGGCCCTTTTCAGAGCTCATTTTCCTGACTGTCTTTACATTTCTCTTTTCTCTGAAATTCTATTCTGTAATTAAAAAAAATGTGTTTGCGTTAACCACACACAGAACCTGGAATTGGCGCTGAAGTTAAACTTGAAGATATGTTTGGTTGTGTTGATCTAGCCGATCCATCTGTGCTTTAATTAGAACCGAGTCAAGACACAGAAGCTTTCACTTTCTTAAGTTGATTGAGTTGATAAACCTTTTACAGTCACTGGCTTCAGTGAATTTTTAACAGCATCCATGCCTCCGAGCACAGAGCCTCCTCTCTCCTGAAGGACTATTCTGTTCACGTGCAGTATTCCGTTTTTTGGGGCTGGCCTATGATAAAAAATTAAAGCATTACGTCAAGGCTTATATATTTCTCAATATAGGCTGCGACCGGCTTTTACCAATTTCCATAATCTCCAAAATAGGGTTTGGTTTGTGTTAACATTTCTATCCAACATCTATGGCAATAATGATGGTTAAGCATGGTGGCGGGGGTTCTCCTGACGACCTTGATATTGGAAGTATTAATCTTGCAGGAGTGCTTTGTGCTGCCTAGTGTTCTGTGGCGTTCTGTGGCACTGATGCAACTGGATACTGAGAGTGTTAGTGGTGTGTTTTCTGGTGCCTAAGGAAACAAAATGTAATCTGAAACCAGGATGGACTCGCTGGCTGTTTGGCTGGCTAACAGCCCTTCCCCCATCCCCCACTCTGTCTCTCTCTCTCTCTTTCTTGCGCTACGCTACACCAGAGGACGACATAAGGCAGCCATAAAGCACTCGCTCTAAAGTCTTGACAGGCCTCCCAGATAACCCTGGGAATACATTAGGGCTTGTACCACTCACCAGCTGCTATCATTTCCTGTATGAATGACTGGGCCTGAGTGGTCTACCCAGAGAACCACCTACAATGCTACCTTCTCCACCTCCATGACCGCATTCTTTCTGTTCCGGAATGCTTCCCTGTTAAAAACACTGGGATTGGGCTGCAGACCAATATGAAGTATCACCGTGGTATGTTGCATAAAAGTGTCTGTTTTGTCATTAAGCAAATGCTTTTTTCTGAAGTGACTTACATGATTTGTGATGCATGTCATTACAGGTACAGTAGGTACGATTTAGGCGCTTTGGTTTGAGTGTAATTGGTAAGAAATGCCATAGCTGCATGTCAGCTGTTATTGATGCTCTGTGAGTATTATATTCTGGGTGACTGTGTGCATGCCTCTGTATGCCACAATGTAGGTGTTGGACCACCCCAAGCTTTCTGACCACTCAGAACCTCTTCCCTGATTAGTTCAGCGAATCCTCTTGCCTGTGGATCACATTTGCGCTCACAGCATTATTGTAGCTCTGCCACAGGGCATGGATACAGAAATCCCAAGGAGGCAGCAGAGATGGAGGGCATGTCCTGCTGGGTTAGGCTCAAAATCGTACAACTTTTCCATACTGCACCTTGAAGGTGTTCAGGATGCCTACAGACATTTCATTGGCCCCCACAGTATTAGAGATGGACATGTATGATTATCTATCTAGATAGACTTGGTTGACTATGGGAGCATACTGCTGCTGTTATCATCTGGTTCCATGTTGACCGTCGGTATGTTTACATTCACTACTTGGTTTGGTTAAGACTAATCAAACAGATTGTGTAAGGTATTGCGTACTGATGAGTACTGCGTTGACATGACCAGTAATGTAATGTGTGCGAAACACAAAAAAGTCTGTTGACAAAGGAACAGCCACACTTAATCCAACCATAGCATTTAACAAGATCAATGCGTGATGGATCACCAAATTAGAATAGGTTTAGAAGGGTGCATGAAATAAACAAAAAAGGAGGGACCTGTAAGATGCAATTGTGACTTTGCATGTCATTTTAACATGTTTAATTTACTGCATTTGTTAATATACAAAATACAGGTACATTCATCTCAACAAGGCACTATGGAGTGTACAAAATAATAACTAGAGATGCTCCGATTAGCATTTTTGGGCCCGATCACCAATCACCATAATCATGATCTGATTGCCGAACAGAATGGCAGGGGAATGGGAATCTATTATATATAAAATATATGGAAGAATCCATATCTTTTATATATAATCTGGATGGCAGGCAAGCACCAGTTTCTGTTCCAATATCCCCTTTATTTTTTCTCTTTGGATCCCCGTGACTGACCCCCCATGTCTCTCAATGCGTCATCAAAGCCTCCCCAGAATGTGACTATCATATACCATGCTGAAATGTGGCTGCGCACATACTGCCGTTTTTACGGTACCGAAATTTGCCTGCCCGCATACTGCTGTTTATACGGTACTGAAATGTGCCTGCATGCATACTGAGCTATGCAAGTGCTCCGTAAACTAAACTTAACGTTAAACTGCCTCCTTTGCCATCATTACAATGACCCCGTGAAATCCTGGCAGTGTAGCACAATGTTTTAGACGGGATAACTCATGCTGGCACTGGCAAGCTCCGATTTGAAAAAAAATTAAATGTTGTGCGAGTAGTTTACGTCAAGTGATTTTTTTGATCTGCGCTTTTCAGGTTCTCCGATCACGCTATTCTTAGCCAATATCGGCCGATCATGATCGGCATCGGAGCAATCGGAGCAATCGGAGCATCTCTAATAATAAGCAGCAAATGTACAGACATTGGAGGAAAGGTTGCTCCAGAACTCTTTGCACTCGCACAATGCTTCCAATTAAATTTTGAGGTCGCTCGGATTACATTTCAGGAGCATATGCGACCAAATGCTCACCATTTCAAGCACTAAGATATTCTAAGAAGCCTCCTTGTTCGAATTCTGACTTTTTTAGGACTTCTTTCTTGGACGCAGTGGAAATGTCCAATAAAGTTTAGAGGACTCCTGCCAAACTATGCTGGCTTGGCTGCATTAACGGACTGTTTTACCAATGATTCGGAGGAAAGCTGTTTCATCATTGCCAGTAACTCTGAGCAATTAATAAACAGGGTATATTCAGTTTGATACCTTCTTTTCCAATCATGTAATTATGGCTTCCAATTACTGTTGATAATCAGTTTTGCCTCTCCATAGACAGCAGCAGTAGAGTGCTTGTTGTCAGGCATAACATTTCATTATTAGTTTTTAGTGGAGAATCCACCATACAGTGTAATGAGTGGGATATTTGATTAAGGAAGACGCAGGTCTTTATAAGTATGACATTGTCTTGTTAAGAAGGGTCTAATTGCATAAGTCACTAGCTCTGGAAGCCAGAGGAGCTGGGTTGTGGTAACCAGGCTCCTTCATTGAAGCTTAGGAAGCTCCTTCACTTATAAGATAGCCACCAGACATGCGTATTGCGTCTACACCGTACTACAATCATACAGAGCGTGTTCATTGGGCCCCTAGTTGTCAGAGTAATGTAGTTAGGCCATTCCTCATCCAGTCCTGCAGGGAACAGGAGAGCGGGCCCTGAAGGAGGTCTGAGGTCTCTATAGAGTCCTCCTGCATTTGTCACCAGGCTGTCAGAGAGGCAGGCTTCAGGCCTGGGCAATAAAACAATAAATGATCGTATGGTGATAGACTTTTGATCAATGTATCAACATGTACAATATATATCGATAAGAGACTGGACCACCGAATCTAGCACGGTTCCATACTTATTTACAATATGTGAGTTTTTCATTGTTGTATGGACATTGGAGTATTTATCAATGAACAGCCAAAGGTCATATTAAGTGTTAAACAGAAGTGTTTAAATCCAGTGTGGTAATTCCTAGTCTTTTTAGGTCCTTGAAATGATCAATAGTAATCGATATTGATCAATATGATCAGGTTATATGGTGATATGTCTTTCAGCCGTACGGCCCAGGCCCTCTTGTTATATCCGGCTGGTAACTCTTGCCCGGGGACATTGGCAGGGTTGGAGCTCATTGGTGTCACATGGGGTTCCGTGTCCACTAAGGTTGGACTGCCAGTGTATTCCTGTGTGAGGTCTGGACGCTGGAACAAGGTGCTGTCATGCGTGAGCGTCGGAGTGCTCTCCCCTGCGGTACGCCTTACCCTGACACCACATGACCCCAGAACGCAACCACGCAATCCTGTTGTGAAATAACTGAACTCATTAGCATCTGTGTACCGTGTATGCTTTTGTCTCCTTATTTTCAGTTTATTTTGGTCTGGATTCGGATGAGTAATGTACATAAGACCTAGCTAATGTTGCTGTGCGATCTACCAAAACCATTGCAGACCATGCAGATGGAAGGGAAGGCTGCTTAGTAATATGTTATATTCTGAATCGAATAAATGGTTTGTTAGTCAGAGGTTAAACGTCACCGCGGCGCATATACTGTGTGTCTGCAAAGTAAGTCATTGATGTCAAGGTGATTCACGTTATACAAAATGATGTCACATTTGCATGTTTAAATTGTATCGTACATCCTCAGTGCTCACGAAACATTATTACTTTTGATAAGAGATGCAATTATTTCATGCATCCATTTGATTGTGATTGATTGTGAAAGTCCAAAGCACGTGTTTTAGGTGTGTGCTGCGGTTCTCCTTTTAATCTCCTACAATATTCTGTTCAGCCTGGCCCTGCACTGTGGAGGAGGCTAAGCTCTGCTGCCGCTGCATGACTCACTGGCGAGCTCTTTGATATGTGAGTGAGAGCAGAGAGCTGGAGGCAGATGGAGGGAGAGAGGGAAAGAGGGAGAGAGGGAGAGTGAATGTTCTGAACGCGCTTATTAGTAGCGTGCCACTATGAAAGGGAGAGAGGGAGAGAGGCAGGGGGAGAGAGAGTGCTCTGTCTGGCCTCTCTCCCTTAGCAACAGCAGCTGAGCCACGTGAACGACGGTTCCTCTGAGTTCACCGACTGCACAGTGCTTAACTCTTTCCCCGCCGCGAGGAAGCCTCTCAGAGTGAGAACCACACGAGGAGAGTTCTGCTCCTCTTCAGTCACACAGCGTGTCATAGATCAGATGAGGACCTTCAGGTACTGACATACAAAGGCAGGCCTAATTGATTTGTGTACAGAATCTGATAAACGACATGATTGATTCCAGTGATAGTATTGAACAGAAATAGCCAGCTCAATCGATTGCTTGCGTGCTAAGGTGAGTTGTAGACAGACATTGTAGGTACTTGGATATTGCCTGAGACTAAAGGAAACCTCTATTAATCTATCATTCCTTATCAAAGAACATGTCCTTATCAAAGAATTATCAGTAGCAATAGTTAGTAGTAGTGGTAGTTGGTAGTGGTTGAGTGTCTTGCCAAATGCTAATGTCATCATCTGTCCTCTAGTGACTGTGAGCAACTGATCATGCCATCCTTTGTTTTGTTTGGGGAACAGTCCATAGTCTGGTATTGATTTGTGCAGGAGGCCTGCTATGTTGGTGCACAGTGGAGCACATTGTAACAGGCAATCAGAAAGAGCAACATAATAACAACAAAGCTTTTAATGTCGTCTCCCTATTTCTTCATTCTTCTGTGTTTCAGCATGGCTATAGTGAACTACATTAACGCCTTCTTCTGTGTTTCTGCGTGGTTATAAGCTGCTTTCACACATACACATATAGCCTGCTATTCTCCAAACGGGCCGTATATGTGAACCACATATCCTGACATTGGACATCCTGAAAAAAGATTCCCCTGCGGTAGTATTTTAGCCGGCGGAAATGTTAATTAGCTTATATGTGAATGAGCAGTAGAATGTCAGCGTCTCACACCAGTTGAGTGGGCGTGTTGATGAGGCTTCCGTCTGCATGTTGAGTGGCATCCTAAACGATAATCAGCCTGTTGCCTTTTGTTCTCTGAATGGTATAAAAATATTTTAATGTTGGCACTGTTTTTCAGAGTCATTAGTGGTGAACGCTAAATGATAGATCTTACCGTAACCCTAAAAGTACACATCATACAATAAATGACAATACATGAGTTCACAGCTGCATGCGTATATAGAAAATGTTTTTTTCTGTTTATTACACCTTTCCTGCTGAAGGCTCCCAGACGGTAATGGAGGAGCACTGGGAGACGTTCCTCCAGGCCCGTTGTTCTCTCGGGGGTAACACCCTTCCCTTTGACAGGCAGTGGCTCTGCTTATAGGTCGGGATATGGTCGGAATGAAGCGGCCACCCATTTTTGACAGGCTGGGTACTTTATTCTGCTGGGTACTAAATTAACAGTACACGTTTTCACAGACACAACCTGACTCATTCATTACTTCACTAAACTGACAGACGCTTCCGCTCGCTCTCACACACTCACACACACTGCCATTCTCGAGCACACACATACGCTACTCTGGCTACTATACGCTAACATTTAGCTGAACTAGGGGTGTGCGATAGGAAGATATTAGAGTGTGAATGATTAAATTGTCTCAAATGTCTCTGCGTAAACATTAAGAAATGACTACTTCTTGCAGTTAGGCTATAGGCTTCACTCCTGCTGCTGTCTCCTGTTGAAGTTGTCACGTCATTGTTTGCGCTGTGCAGCTACAATTCTGTTTTTGTTTTTCAGTGCACAGCCTAATTGTGTGATGTGCATAGTGGCACTGGATATTGATTAAGTTGTCGGGGGCTCGTAGATATATTTAAATATATTCAAATACATTGGTTGATATTCCATATCCGTTTGAACTTGATTTTCCTCAAAAGTGACAGCCCTAGTGCCCATTCAATCAGTTGCAGTTCTATGGCTCACAGACGCATCCAAAGTTGTTTTCTCAGCCAAATCTTAAGTCACTATTTGCTAGTCCGTTGCACGCCTTCCCTAGAGAGACACACTGATAAACTAATAAACCAATAAACCAATAACGGCAAACAGTAGGGAGTGCCTTGGATTAACCCCTCCCCCTTTTTATTTGGCAACGTTGCGGCATGGATGGCAACACGGAGGAATTGGTCACCAAAAATAATTTGACGCCTGTAGTATGGAACTGGTTTGGATTTTCTTAAACCGACACGGCGCAAACTATTTGTTATTTGTAAAAATTGCTAAGATAAGGTTCGCATGTTGGATGGCAACACGACAAACCAATTTAACCACTTCAAAAGAAAGCACCCAAAAAAGTATGCTGACGAACAGTAACTTGTACTGTTCAGTAACTTGAAAAATAGTCTTAAAAACCAACATGAAAAAGAATGGTTATAAGATGGTGGATCGGCCTTCCACTCCCTGTTTTCTCAGTTAAACACAGAAATCAACTACATTGGTCCTAGTGTTTGTTTGATGTGAAATAAAGCAAAAAAATATGATTTATTTCTCCGGTAAAGCAGTCATCCGCGCCGCTTTTCTTCTTCGTTGTTTCTTCTAATTGTCTCTAACTCCTGCTCCAATCTTTCATCGATCGATGTGGATGCCACGGAATATATGATGCATCGCTGCAGCAACATTTAAGATAATCGCGATGAGTTTTCCCCATTCTGCCTCTGTGCTGTCTGCGGTCAAACCAAAACAAACAGTGTGAGTTTCTGCTCTGCGTGGCTATAGTGAACTACAATAACTCCTTCTACTGTGTTTCTGCTCTGCGTGGCTATAGTGAACTACAATAACTCCTTCTACTGTGTTTCTCCTCTGTGTGGCTATAGTGAACTACAATAACTCCTTCCAGATGCTTGCTGTATGCAGTTGGGTATTCTGTTTCCCTTAATGTTATTTTGTTTCCCTCCATCCCAAACCTTTAACCTCATATCCACCGTTCCACAACCCTAATTATTCGTGCTTGATTGGCATATCTCTATATGCACAATAACACAGGGAACATTGCAAATAATACATTATTTCCACCCAATAGGAATTCAGTAACGCTCCCCTGTCACCAAGTTCTCTATATCTCACTTTTCCCATCTGAAGCCAACTACCAGCTAGCAGAGCGAGGACCTGCTGTGGTCCAGTAACGAGTTCTCTCCTGCGCCAGTGGGCCCGCAGACAAAGGGAAGACCTGCCTTGCTCTTCATGTGTTGATCTGCACTGTTTCAGCACCAGTTTAATATCCGCACCCCTGTGTGTTCTTCCTCTGCGCTCCCAGCCGGCTCTGCGGTAGCAGAAGGTATTTGACGTGCCTCAGCTGGAATGCAAGCCCCAATTAAACAAGTAAATGCTTGTTACCTCATCAAGAAAGAGGCTCCCTGGCTCTGTTGACCCACACAGATCTCCTTGTTCTTCTCTCTCTTCATCTCTCTCCTTGACTCTCTTACTTCCTGTCCCTCTCGCTGTCTGGTTCTTGCAGAAGAGGTGACAGTCCACAAGAGACAGTCTTCTAGCCCTGTCCATGAGTCATGCCCGTGTGCATAATTAAAGCTATTATTAGAAAATAACCTTTTGTGAGAGTTTGTGAAATCTTCGTCCCTATCCCTTTAACATGACTTATATTTGTAAATTGTAGTTTAAATCTGGAAAAGCCTATGTTGCTAGCCATTGAGGAGTAAGCCACTGGTCTTCTACGGTAACTGGAGGACAGTTTGCCGTCCAACCAGAGCACCATGCGGCTCAATGTCAAGCCTGCCAGTCAGTTCACCATCATTCAAACCATCTGATATCCATCCAAACGGGGCTCCACAACTCCTTCATTGTTTCGTTTCTTGTATTAAATACACCTGAAATAAAACCACATTTCACCCCCAAATAAGTGAATTGACACACGCTCCCACTGCGCCTGGTATTCCCTGTCTGTGCTGAGGTCTGTTGGGTCTTGTCAATGTGGCACTAGTCTGGCACTAGCCACTAGGTCTGGCATGGAAATGATTGAGGGGGGCCAGTTGTTCTAGTGTGAGGAATACCCAGACAAGAGTCAACTCAGTCAAACAAGTGGTAACACAAGGAGAGAGTGATATGCCTTTAACAGGACAGAGAGAGACAGAGATTGCCACAACATGGCACACCTTGAAACAGAAGCCTACTGGGAGGTATTCCAAACAGGTTTTTACACACACAAGCACACACAAGACGGGGTGTGGCAGTTGTAGAGGAGTCCTGCTGTGTAATTACGATCGAGAGGCGCTGCTTGGGCCTTCTCACCTGCAGCAGGAAGGAATACTTCACACAGTAGCCTCCAGGCTTTTATTTCAGCTCTCACAAAGCCCACAACACTGCGACAATACACGTCTCCAGAATGAACTGAACTCCTCATTGGGTTCTTTGTTGCTTTAAAGGTTGGCCACATTCCTCCAAACTAGAAAACACAACAAAACACTTATTCATCAGGTTATTGTTACCCCAGACCAATTCAAAGTCATTGACAGTTCATTTTGAAGACATCTTCTGCTCACAGAATGTTGTCGGGACCCAGGCCTTGACACATTTTTGGGCTTGTGTTGTTGTTGTTGTTGTTGTTGTTGTTGTTGTTGTGGTTGAGTCATTGGTGGAGGATGAATAGGTGTGTTTGGTCCGAGGTCTTGTCTCTGTCCTGTCTCCAGCTCCTCTGGGCCAGTACATGCATGTCTAAGCCATGGCGTAGACGTGCAGCGCCATGCCTCTGAAGGTCCTGATCAATCTCATATGTCGAGTACTCTTCAGGAACATAATGTGCAGGATAACCAGCAAATAGGGTTCTCTATTTGGTAATACTTCTAAAAGACAATGTACACGTTATAAGGGCATTCAAATAACCCTTAATACTATGGCCGAGTGATTGATTTATAAACACTGTCTTTGGCACTTTTACAGTGTCTGTATGTATATAATATAAATATGCAATACATGTGGTTCTGTATCTTATGGAAGGCTCCCTGTCTGGAGTTCATTGTGTGTGTTCGTGTGTGTGGGGGGGGGGGAGGGGGTTCCACAGCACCAGATGAGGGCGGGAAGGGGTGTTCTACTGTTGGCCTCATCGATTGGCTCCACACAACCTGAAACGTGACCTTCACAGCAGATGTGTCTAACACACACACGGCATGGCTAAACCTAGCTACCTTCATTATAGGTGCTTTTTTGTGTACTTGTGTTGTTTGCCTGAAGCTCTTCATCCGCTTCCTAGTTATAAGATAAACCTATCATACACTGAACTAGAGTTGTTCTGATACCGATACCAGTATCGGAAAACCTTCCAATACTGCCTAAAATGCATTATCGGGTATTGGCTGGTCTATGCGCCGATCCGATACCGATACTAGCTCGTACTAGTATCTGCAAAGACCATCACAAACACATGCAGTGTTGTGCTGTGCTTGTTTCCGGTCGGAAGTGGAGGGTCATAAATGTAAATCATCTAGTTTTGAAAAATAATATTTGTTGACAGCAAGTGAACCGACTATACATTGCTAATAGGAACAAGTTATATTAGTAGTTACAATCCTAGATGCTGTATCAGTATATACTCGGTATGGGGAATAAGAAATTGTATCAGAACACATCTTTTCCAGTTGAGACTGCTACCAGAAATGACAGGCAGGCCCACATCCACAACCTGGTTCCATCAATGGTATATTCTCATTTTCTATGTATTGCAATTGAGTTCTATCAGTAAATTAGATGAGGTATTGATATATTATATCCAAGATTGTTGTACACTTGAAGTCTTTAAATCTTACTGGAGAATCCTGACCATGCCCAACTAGTGTCACACCCTTTTCTAGTATTTCACACATCCAAGAGAAGTTCAAGACAGATAAAGACACAAAAAAATAAAATTCAAAGACTGGATTTTGTTTTCCCTGATTTCTTCTATTCCATGTCCGTTTATGTTGCCTTAACACCAGCTGCCATGAACCTCTGCACTTTGCAGCTCAATAAGAATGAAGCATTATACAACTGATAATCTCAACGGAATTTGGGGGGGGGGGGGGGGGGGGGGCGCTGCTCTTTCGTTTCCCGCCTGCCTGCGTCGCTGTGCTCGTTAACCTGCCTTGCTGATTGCAAACTAAATCCTAAATTTGGGTGTAGGCCAGGGTAACTAAACATTTTTACATTTCTCAGTCAAAAACAGTCGGAGCAAGTTGTGGCAAATGCGTTTGACGGTCATCCACGCTGAAGGGGGTTTTAGTAAGTGCTGTGAGTGGAGGAGCGGGCCGGGCAGAGAGACACGGAGAGCAGAGCACAGTCCTGTACGGCTCTTATGTTGCATCCGACCCGCGTTCTGACAGTACCGCAAATTACATTCCACACCCGACCAGACCTGCTATAAATTGATACCGATGCCCGACCCTCACCCGAAGGAAAATTGACCTGTGGCTAAGTCACGCCCCCCGCCATTACCATGACGAACTCCGGACTAACAAACCAGACTCGGTAGCAAAAACATATGGAAAAATGTCAGCTTACAGTATATCAAAGCAGGTTTTGGAGAAGTTTTGGGCGAAAAAGGATTTAATTTCTTCCATGATCAATGGAAAGGGACTACATTACGCTATGGAGGGGTATGTTCAAATTTTTGAATGCATACTGGAGGTAACAAGCTTAAGTTTGGTTGGTATTCTGACCTGCTGCACAGTCTGATCCACATTACACACTTTTTCTTGTCTTGTTGTGGCTTGGGAAAACGGATGAAATGTGCCCCATTCTGCAGCCTCTTAGGATACAGACCGTCCGTGTTACATGTATCCCAAGCACATCGTTTGACCATGTTTATTTTTATTTACACAAACAACATAAATCCAGCATTAAATTGTTCCATTATGCCCCCTCCCTGTTGGTTTCAATGGAGTTGTCCGAGCCGTTGTCCGAGTATAGTTTAGGCTGGAATGTCATTGGCTCATCTGCGTTCTAAGGGCGGAGCTTAGCGACAGGTCAATTAGACACATTAGATGGAATGCTTGGAATTACACTATCTGGTGTTTGGCGTGGTGATTTAGATTACTGTGCAAAAAAGCACATCATCCACTGTGGCTGGTTTTAGTCGACTCCTCCTGAGCACCAGGCCCAGCGCTGGAGGAGTCTGGCTTGCTGTGCAGGATGCACTGAGCACTGGGCAATCTGAGCAGTACTGGGAAATGAGGGAGTGTGCTCTGGCCACCACAATAACACACCAAAAGAGGGATCTTTAGGTGTTTGGTTTTTCAATGTAAGCAGCGGCCTTGGGCACGGCTCTCATAGTTTTGGAAGGCTGGCATATTTTGTAGATGTGTCATTAATAATGATTTATTTATTTGCATGTGAGCCCTTGAAAATTGCAATCACAAAACACGAGACCGCCCGCCCTGTTCAGGCGTCTGACCCCACCCACACCCGGGTCCGCCACACTACATTATTTTCCACCCGTTTCATCCAAATTGTGCGGGTACCCGAACGCGTACATGACTCTGAGGCAGAGCAAGGCAGTGGCACGCGGCTCGGAGCGGCTTTTTTTGGGAGCAAATGCTTCATTTCAAGGCAAATTAACTATAGTGATGTTGACGATAGCGTCTCGTTCCATATCTTGTTTGAAAATATAGCCCTAGCCCTAGTTCAGGACCCGGTCCTCCCCGGGGGTTCTGGAGGTCCAGAGTGTTGTGTTTAGTGGCTCCCCATGGGGTTTTCTGGAGGTCCAGAGTGTTGTGTTCAGTGGCTCCCCATGGGGTTTTCTGGAGGTCCAGTTTGTTGTGTTGTGTTCAGTGGCTCCCCATGGGATTTTCTGGAGGTCCAGTGTGTTGTGTTCAGGTCCGGTAAGTTGTGTTCAAGACCTGGAGGTCCAGTGTGTTTCTTCAGGTCCAGTGTGTTGTGTTCAGGACCTGGGGGGTCCGGTGTATGTCAGGCTCCCTCCTGAGTTTGTAATCTAGCAGTGGTGCAGTGTGAGTTAAAGGATAATTCCGGTGTGTTGAACATTGAGACCCCTCTATAGTTTGTCTAGGGTGAAATAGAGTGGTTGACACCGACATTATGACTATTGGTCCTGTCTGGGGTATTTGGCTAATTTCAAATCGCCCCTTCTCCTTCAGAATGGCTACGGGCGTTCACAAACCTGTCCTTAAAACATCCCTGGTGTTCGTTGATGTTCCAAATCAAGTATTGTAGTGAAATACAGTTTCTGTTGTGTTTTATTTAGCATTTTGTAAATCCCATTGAAACGGAGACCGGACCGTAAACGAAAGGGGGCTGTTACGTTTGGTTTGGGTACATTAGTCTTTTCGCTTGGTTCTCCGTCTCAACAGTAGGGCTAGAAGCGAGCGAAAAGACCACAACCAAGCGTAAACAGCCCCCCCATTCTGATTCTGGTCCGGTTTCCGCTGCAATGGGATTTGCAAAATGCCAAATAAAACACGACAGAAACTGTATTTGTACTGTATCTGTACTGTATTTTACTACGATACTTGATTTGGAACATCAATGAACACCACTAACCACTCGGTGAGCTGCACATTTCTGTAAACAAACATTTCGGGTTGTTATAAGGACAGGTTTGTGAACGCCCGTAGCCATTCTGAAGGAGAAGAGGCGATTTGAAATGAGCCAAATACCCCAGACAGGACCAATAGTCAACATTTCGGTGTCCACCACTCTATTTCACCCTAGACAAACCAGAAAGGGCTCACTGTTCAACATACTGTAATAGTGGTTTAAAGGCACTATGTAGGGTTGGTCCACATGAACACCAGAGCTGGCCCCTGGTGATCCAGGACCTTCACCTCCTCTACCTCCTCCACCCACTCACTTCCCAGCACTCACACTACAATAACAACCACTTTTTTTTTCTCTCTTACCGCAACACGTTCTCTCCCTCTCTTGCGGTTCCTGCTCAGGTTATTCCTCTTCTTGTCTCTCCTTTGTCTTCTTTATGTAACTCATCAGTTCTATCTCCCTGTTCTCTTTTTACTGCCCTCCCCCCTGCTCTCCCCTCCATATCACCAGTTGTATGTTGGAGCTTAGGGAATGATTTACACCTTAACAGCTACTTCTTTCTCAGGCGCTGGCTGTCTTGTCCCAGCCAACAACCTCTGCAGCTCCAAGCTCTAAAACAACACAACCAAAAGACCAAGCATAACAACAACAACAACCAACACTTCATATGAACCGTACTGTGTGTGTGATGGGTTAACAATGGTACAGCCGCCGAGCATCAGTGTCAGAATGCACTCACTGCAGACTATGTCATAACTAGACTAGATACCCTACTGGCCACTTCTCTTGTTCCTTTTGGAGCTTATATAAGAGCCCTTTCACTGATGGGTTAGTGCACACACAGAAATGTGCATGCAGTTGCAGAACTGGGTTACGGTACAACTAGTTATGTGAGGAAACGTGTGTGTGTGTGTGTGTGTGTGTGTGTGTGTGTGTGTGTGTGTGTGTGTGTGTGTGTGTGTGTGTGTGT
>JAOPUD010000070.1:16851471-16863768 GCA_027122715.1 Trisopterus minutus
AGAGAGAGAGAGAGAGAGAGAGAGAGAGAGAGAGAGAGAGAGAGAGAGAGAGAGAGAGAGAGAGACTAATATAAATAGAATATAGCATATTCAGTGGCTCCATGCAGCGGATGCACTACATCATCCTTGTTTACAGTGAATTAAGCATGGCCTTCAAACCTTTTAAGACTTGTTACAGAGAAGGATGGTACAGACTAAGGAGAGGAAAACAGAAAGAACCACACAAGATGGATGTGTGCTGTTTCCCATTAGCATGCTTCAGAGTCCTATTATGTTTGTGTCTTAGAGCTCAAGCTCTTGTGAGAGCTTGTTGGTGTCTGTGAGTGTGAGTGTGTCTGAGACTGTACTTGAATGTGCACGTGAGTGTGTCTGTGTGTGTCTATGTGGGTGCACTTGAGTGTCAGTAAGGGTGCACGTGAGTGTGTATGTGGGTGTGTTCAGTGTGTCTGTGAGGGGAACGTGAGTGTGTCTGTGGGTGTGTTCAGTGTGTCTGAGGGAAACGTGAGTGTTTGCGAGTAGGGGTGGGAATCTCTTGCCACCTCACTTCTAAAACGATTATCGATGCATCTCCATGCAACAATTTCTTTCTCTAATTTCCATGCGTTATTTTCAAAAATCTATATACGAGTTGGCTACTCAGTTTGCTAATCACTTCCTACTTTAGTGATGGTCATTAAAGACAATCAACAGATGAATGACCTTATCTAATATTTATATTAGATAAAGTTGGTTCTCTGTGCAGAGAACCCGCAGGCAGAAAGGAACGTTTTCTGTAGCGCTCTGCAGCAGGCCAACAGAATATCCTTTTATTTTTTTGGTTAAAATTCAGATTAATTTATCTGCATCGAGACTGAATCGATCTAGAGAGAATCACGGTGCGTCAAGAATCGATTATTTTTCCCCAGGTTTGTCTGGAAGAGGACATCTAGTGCAGAGGACAGGATGGAGCTAACATGTAGATGTCAGAAGCAACACAGGAGTACTGGAGGATCTCCAGGACCACACAGCACAGTCGGCATTTCATCCATGTAGTCAGAGCCTTTTGGTTTTATGACACCGTACCGGCGGCCGCCTGGCAGAGGTAGGGGCCGAGGTAGGGGCAGAGGTAGGGGCCGAGGTAGGGGCCGGGGCCGAGGTAGGGGCCGAGGTAGGGCCAGAGGTAGGGGCCGAGGTAGGGGCCGGGGCCGAGGTAGGGGGAGAGGTAGGGGCCGCACGGGGCCTGGGGACCCCACTGCTACCTGAAGACGGTACAGTGACGGCCAGCATGTACAAGGGGCCTCGTGATGGTTGTCACTGTGGCTCATCCCGACCGGAGAGCCACGCCAGGTGTTTTTACTGACATGGCAGAAGGCCTGCCCTGTGGCTCTGCTGGATCAATGTCAAACACACTCGTACGCTCGCACGCACGCACGCATACGCACGTGCACGCGCACATAGTTGTTGGTAGCCTTGTTGTTAACGTTTGCCTCCAAGCCATTCCTGTCAAGTCACGGCTCCACCCCTCATCTCGTCCTGCTTTATTCTTTCTTTATTATGGAGAGATGAACTGCAAAGAAAACCCTATAGCTTGTTCCAGCTATAGCTGGTTTCAGTTGTAGCTTGTTCCAGCTATAGCTGGTTTCAGTTGTAGCTTGTTCCAGCTATAGCTGGTTTCAGCTGTAGCTGGTTTCAGCTGTAGCTTGTTTCAGCTATAGCTTGTTTCAGCTATAGCTGGTTTCAGTTGTAGCTTGTTCCAGCTATAGCTGGTTTCAGCTGTAGCTTGTTTCAGCTATAGCTGGTTTCAGCTGTAGCTTGTTTCAGCTATAGCTTGTTTCAGCTATAGCTGGTTTCAGCTGTAGCTTGTTCTAGCTGTAGCTTCTAAAACAGACTGGAGTAATTTGCAACGCAAGCTTTTTTGGGTCGTGCTGCAAATATGAACCAAATGTGCACTGTGTGCTTTGGGCTGTACACATTCACAATGCATGCATGATATGTTATGGATTCATGCTTAAGAGTAGTCTGGCTGTGACATCCTTCTCTTCTCCAATGTGCAACATTCAATGGCATAGTTTCTTTACAGGGAAAGTTAAATGACTCTGTTTGGATATATTTGATTGTAGTGGCTTGTGGGTAGGTGATGGGGTTCTTAACTCTGAAGCAACTCTATAATCTGCTGTTCACATCCGAAGTTTAAATGGCTTTTTTGAAATGAAGATGCAACAAATCTCCAAACATTGTAACAACATTGTTTTAGGCCCTAGTTGCAGAAGCTACTGCAGATGAGATCAGTTTTACCTTAATCAATATAAAACATATTTTTAGTTTAGTTTTTACAACTGGATTTTTGTAATAAGATTGAAAAGATGGTTTGCTTAGCACAAGCAACTAACAATTGACATAATAGCAAGAGTGTCTTTTGGGCAATAAGACATGAATCGTATATATCACCAAAAGGCATAAAAAGCAAGGTGGAAATTATGCACCCACAAGGTGTTGGTCATGAGGTGGTCTAACCACATCTGTCTGCATCCATCAGGTGGGAATCATCCAACTCTTCAATGCGTGTAGGAAGGGTCTTCCTCTTCATCTTTTCACAGGGTGGGACATGAATGCGGGCCCCTCCAGTGTTCTGATACTTTGACTTTCAGCGTCATACAGCTCCATACATTTACCTTTAATCACCAACATCTGTGAAATGAACATGCAATAGTGACAGCTGTGTTACGACTCCATCGTATCCCACAGTGTGCTGGATGCCAAAGACCAGACGCCGCGGCCCAGCAGTCCTTATCAAACCACGCAGACGCAATCACAGATACAGCAAAAGTACAAGTTCCAGAAGCCTGAGTGGGCTGCTTGGCTCAGAACCTCTGATGGGATGTGTGGAAGTAGATAAGGATCAATGCAGCTTCACAGTGTGCTGATAAGGTGCACACAGAGCATGTGGGCCCGTCAGGGAGAGGTAGGGCCTGCCCTCGTCACATTTTCAAAAACATGTGAGATTAACATTCCATCATCATCCTCTTTTATCCTGCGAGAGCATCATTCAATGTGTACATTCTGGGTGCGAACTAAATGTATTAAATATCTGATTGATAGCCGATGCCCCAAAACCATGTAGATGCCACGTGCGATGGTCTTTAAGGTTTTAAGGTAACCAAGGCATACCTTGGTTTTAAGGTATGGACGGTTTTGACAAATCTCTCCCTCTATCTCAATGTGGCGGATGGTGGACCACAACACTGGCGTCACATCACCATGACTCGCTTGCGGTATACCAAAAGTACACCAGCCCATTTTAAAGGGGGAACTATAACAATCCAGTACTTGATATTTAGTTTCTTACTAGTTGACAGGAAAGGCAGTCTTATCCTTCATTAGTCTCTCTCCAGGGGGACCAGAGTCCCTGGAGCTGGGTTTTGTTTTGATGAGTGGTAGCATCACATTGGAGTCGGCTCTCATTGTCTCCGCTGCAGCCGCCCCAGACGGCTGCACAGACCACAGTGTGGACAGCCCCGTTTCACAACCTTATCAGGGGACTCTCAACAGTGGACCGTTGCATTCTAGTCCCAGATCTTTGATCTGAACTGGGCTTTATAGCTAAGGAGCCCAGAATAGAAGTCGAGGTTGGAGTCTTTATGTGGCATGTAATTAAAATGGGGCTGCTCTTCAAACTACACTGAAAGTATAGGCTGCAAGCTAAGAAACACACAAATTGCAACTTATTTGCGCTTGTGTGTTTGCATGCGTGTCTGACAATTGAGAGATTTCTTAATATTTGTAATGCAAATGCAGTTGTTAAGTTATCCAACAAGGCAATACCAATGATTAATGAACAATGGCAAATTGAGCATCACAAACTGTAGTGGTTTATTTTGCAACCCGAGATCAATAAGTCCTTATGATGAGCCCAAACGTAAGGAGAAGTAATTGGTTTCGGACCTAGACAGGATACGTAGACACAAACACACCCACCCACCCACACACCCACAACCCAAACACACATGCACACACACGCTCTGTGTGTGGACAGTGTGGACTAGTGCTGGCCAGTGATTGTAATCATACAGACGTATGAAAACCTATTTTCCATGATGTCATTCACTGGCCTTGTTCTGAACTCTGTCAGCCATTTTCTTATTTGCCATTGTATCCATAGTCTCCTTGTATTTTTTTTATTTCATAAGTGTGTCACCACCACTTACATAGGTGGACTCACTAAAGCACTTATACTGTACATCCTGAATTGTCTAGGGACCACTGGCATGCATCAGGCTGTTCAGATGTGTGTGATCTGGGCAGGGGGAAGGGGGCAGGGCAGCTATATAGGGGCCCAACTCCAACCTCTCTGGTCTGTCTCCAATTGAGCCCACAGCTGAAAGACATTACTGCCATACATGAAGAACACCACAGTTATGGGTAAGGGGCCTTTCTGCGGCAGAGTGCAGCGAACTGGAGAGCGATAGTGTAGATCGAGAAGGCAACAGAGGAGCAGGAAGTTCATTTATATGCGAACTGAGGGGTGTTAAGTGGAATCTATAGTCAGTGCGATGACTCGTTGGTGAAGTGTGCGTACGGTTGCACAGCCATGGTGTTTATAGCTGCTATTTTGCAGTCACATGCTGTGGATGGGTAGTTTGCTCACTATACCTGCAGAACTTTAATAATTGCGAGAGGCCCAACACCCCGGCTGGAGCGGGTCCATCACGGCGCCATAAAGTAGGTCACAGGGTTGACGGGGGGAGGAGGGGGGAGGAGGGGGGCATAGGGGAAGGTTTTAGTTTGACAGGGCTTTCAGGAAGTATTGAAGGCCGTCGTCCCCGAGCACCAGCCTGACTTCAGGCACGCCGGGGCTCCCCCGTTGGTCAGTGGGTTGACCTGAACCCAACAGAACTCACAACAAGATGCTAACAATCTATCACCTGAAAGAGCCTTTCTGGCATATCTGCTACGTAGAGTCAGGCAAGCATGCAGGCTGTCCTGCTAGCATGCAGTCTGTCCTGCTAGCATGCAGGCTGTCCTGCTAGCATGCAGGCTGTCCTGCTAGCATGCAGGCTGTCCTGCTAGCATGCAGTCTGTCCTGCTAGCATGCAGTCTGTCCTGCAGGACAATGTGTTTTACTAGCTAGCTGTTGTGTTTTTTTGCAGAGTACTTCCCTCATCCTTTGTGGGGGAAAGTTCTTAAGGGTAAAGTAGTCAATGCATCAATGAGACACTGTTTTTTTTTCATCTCACAACGAAAACATGGTTAATTTTGGTATGAGTTACCACCTGCACCTTGAAAACGTTTTGATTGGTTGCACTTTTCCTTGCCAGGAGAGGGCAAAGGTAAGAAAGTGTGATCTTTGCACGTGGTGAGAAGGCGTAGGTAGAGCGGTAGCGCTTGTCAGAACAAGAACAGCATAAAGAGAATGCTGATCATGAACAATGGCCTTAACACGCCCTACTTTGGTCCTACTACAGCTGATAACTACACACCTCATTCAACAAAACAAGCGCTCATACAACCGTTGATAGTTCAAACACTAACCCAATGAGGTCATCTTTGGCTGTTTGAGTCTGAAGGAGAGGCTGCTGTCAGCAGTGACTCTGGGTTTGTTTACATCCCCATGACTTCCTGCTAGGCGACTCGGAGAGGAGGGAAGGCGTTGATTTGAGGGTACAGAGACAGTTGTACTACTTAATCTAACCCCTGTGGTCTGTGTCTGTGCGTGGGTGTGTGTGTTTGTCTGTGTTTGCACACTGCACATGTGGCACTAATGCCTGCCCTAACCACGCTTCTATTTAGATGCTGTCGACAGATAATGACTAGAGCCGTCGTGGCTGCTTGGATGCTTATTTATCTGTCTTACTACTTCAAACAAGAGTGCCGCCAAAGAAGATATTTCACATATTTTCCTTTCATGTTGTATTCAAGCTAAATTCAGGGGGTTGAAGGTCATAATGCAACATCATCTAAGATGACATTTGTTTACACATTTTCTAAATAATTTGCTAAAGGAGCTACATGTCACGGATGTACTGTACTGGATAAAAAAATGACCACTGTCTGTCATCAGAGATTAAGGAAACATGCCAAGTCAAAATACTGGCTTCTCTGACAACAATGCTACTGCCATTCTGTTCTCCTCTGTTTTGTTCTGATTCACTATTCTCCCAGTACCCCGCGATGCAAGATATGTTGACTGACCCCTCGACTAATCGACTAATTAGTCGTGGGACTCTTAAAGGAGTATGGGTTGTGCAAGTTGAGTAGTCACTATTGTTGTTCTGACAAGCAGATTATGCGTAATTTATGTTAAGCACAGTTATTTTAGTCTCCCCAGGTTTCATTGTTGTTAACATAGTCCCCTCTACTATATCCTCCTATTGGATATAGGAGGATATAGTACTACTATACTACGTATATCCTCCTATAGGATATAGGAGGATATAGTATTGGATATAGGAGGATATAGTACTACTATACTATATCCTCCTATAGGATATAGGAGGATATAGTAGAGGGGATCCTTTCCATATAATACATTTTGTTAATCTTTGTGAGGCTAAGATGTCTGTTTACCACATCCATTTACAAAAGACCAGTATATTTTCTTTAGCTTATCAAATAAAAAAAAATTATCACATTGTCAAAAATACTATATCCTTTGCTCATATCGCCCACCCCTCGATAAAGAAGTAAGTAAGCAAGAACAGTTAAAATCAGGTAAAATAAATGAAGTGCTGTGGGTGTAACAAACAAAGACTGCATACAATATTAAAAGGACCGTGTACTCTCTCCAAATACTGTGAATTTGGACACACTTAAATTGCTCTGTGTCATTGTAACATATCTTTAAAGCTAGGGTAGGCATTACCCTTTGATATATTTGTTAAAAACCTTTTTTTATATATATATACTCACCCATATTTTAGGAAAACCCTGAATGTTGTTTTCTCCTTTGAAATGTCAGTTTTGAGGTGATATTCACTTTTGTTTGCCAGTGTTGCAATACCCAATGTTGGGCGGTCTCTAATCAACACTAGGATTAATTAATCAGCGGTCTGCTGTATGGCTTGCTCCACCCATATTGCCAGCAATGCTTGCTACCTGGTGAAACCAGTCTGGTCAAACCAGTACAGCTGCTACATACTGGAGTGGTCTGGATGGTCAGATGGAGGGCTTTAGAGCAAAGCATTGTCTGCCCAGAACATGTCAGAGTGTATTGGTGTGTCTTAGCTGCTGTGCTCCCTGTCTGGAGACCTCCTGTTGCTTCCTATTAGTTATTACCATTGGCCTACTGCTACTGGTTCACCAAGGCCCACTGCTAATGGGCCATTATGAGGACATGCCAAAAAGGACTTAACGGCATGCTCTACCTGAAGAGAAGACCACACCGAGTGACCTTCTATGTCTCCCTTGTTCAGGGTTATTACTCATTCCATAGCCTATGCTCATGGTTCCTTTTATGGAGCAGGATCCTAGGTTTGGTTTTTCCTGCATAGTTAGCTTCAGCAGCTAACATTCAGCCTCTATAGGATTACTGTGGATTATTTTATCCCATCAAAATGCTTCCCAGAAGTTACATTCTCACCGACAGTGAGTGTAACAGGGTTGAGGGTGAAACGTTGTTTTCCTTTGGTTCAGTTAGGGCTCAGACTGGACTTTGTTAGGCGGACATGGTTAACGCAGCCGGGCGGATCCCTCGTTCATCAGACAGAAAACCCCCCAAAACGTTTCACGTATTTTTTTTGTTTTTATTCATACACAGGGCTTAAATTTCAACGCGGTATTGTGCATATTATATATATAGGCCAGCATAATGCCGGACAATCCCGCACACATTTCACTTTGTTGTCCGATAAATTTATAAGAACGCGACTTTGTGAATTTGGGTCTACTGACTTCACTTGACGAACCATCTTCAGATTTCGGTGGTGCATGTCCTTTGTACCATCTTTGATCTGGAGACAAACACACGCACGCACACGCACATACGCACACACACAGGCACACAGAACCCCTTCACGCCCGCTCCGTCCCGCTCTCTTCCTCTCAGGAGTTGTACATGACCCATGTGCTGCTATTGGCAATTATTTCCATCGCTGATTGGCTATGAGCCTTCAGTAGACTGATGCAGAAATGGGCCGCTGGCTGAAACCTAACTCTACAATTTCAGCGCGGGATTGTCGGTATTGCGCAATCGGTAGGTACGTGGTACATCAGGTACTGATGTAACATTAAGATGTGACTGAGAGAGCAGAGGGAGAAACTCATGACTGATTTCTTCTGTTCTTGATTTTTCAACTGAGCAAAGATAAAGCCGAAGACAGATTACAGTACACGACTGTTAAAATAATAGCACATGAGGACATTTAAAAGGACTGTTAAAATAATAGCACATGAGGACATTTGTATAAGGAATTTAATGAAGAGAATCCCTTAAATTAGTGTTGGGGTCCAGCTGTAATTAAGCTCACAAGTAGTATCTGCCCCAAACTTCAACATCCTCCCTATAGGAGCTCTTAAGGGGGGGAATTCCCCCCCCCCCATTTTGAAAAATGAAATGTAAGCCCTGCATACGTTGACAACATGGTTAACATGTACATTTTAGATCAGTTAGGCATCCACAATGATCCTTTGGAATGTATGTACGGGTCCCCCAAAGTCAGCTACTGAAAGCTTTTGAAAGGGGGCCCACAGTTTATGAAGAGAAAAATTAATAGTGCAGTGTGCAATGTGGTACCGTACATACAGATACCCAAACATTATACATAACAATGCAATCAAACATACAACACATACAATCAATCTTACACTCATCCCAGTACATCGGTCATCTAGCCAGGGTACGTTACATATAGGTAGACAATAGATTTGCTTTTAGATTTATTTAAAAAAAGGGAGAGAGAAAACAGCATCTTCAGACCATCAACAAGTCTGTTCCAGATCTGTGGCCCCGCAGACAACACTCAGGGCAGTAGTTTGGTGTTGGTGCTGGGGGCGGCTGATAGGGACCAGCCCGGTGAGTCTGGGTTCAGACCATTTACTGTCCCCCTTTGAACCTTACTTATGAAAAAACTTTTTTTCTTCTTCCTGGTCCTGTTCTGCTTTGTGTGCAATGCCGGTAGTGAAACCAACAAGGTTCCTAGTGCCACCTTCGGTCTCGGAGTGTGTTCCATCACAGTTCTTCCGGATGACATCCAGTGGTGTCGTGGCTGCCGTTGAGGGGCAGGTCAGGATTCATCAGGAGGGGAGGAGGTGGATGAGACAGAGGAGGTGGATGAGACAGAGGAGGTGGATGAGACAGAGGAGGTGGACGAGACAGAGGAGGTGGACGAGACAGAGGAGGTGGACGAGACAGAGGAGGTGGACGAGACAGAGGAGGTGGATGAGAGGGAGGAGGCAGGTCGCCACTGTGCTGCAACAAGGCTGTCAATGTCAATCATACAGCACCAGGGCAGTCCTGCACTAAGATTTAGCATGGTCGATTATGATTTGTCAGATCGCCCAATCATATGATATATTTCTTTACATATGAAGCTCAATGAATGTGGTTTAAAGGCTTGAGAATTATCAAGTGTCTTATCAAGGTTTCCCCCAGCTGTCTTAAGGAGCGGCTACTCCGCTAAATGACTCTACAAACTCTCGTCTGACAATAGGACGTCTGTTCATGTCATCATTTGATCAACTACTGTAAGCCTAATATACTATAGTAATAATAATTATAATAATGAATACTGTAATTAATATACTGCATCTGTGAAATTAAACAGTGGGTAGGCTGCAGTAGGACCATGACACAAAGAGAATATAGAAGGGTTTGGTTGATTATTTATGGATATGTGAATGATGAGTTTCAGCATATAGAAAAAAATGCTGCACCATTTAATTTAGCGGAACAGCAAAATTGCAGTAGTGAATAGCCTAGGGATGGATCCTTATGATCACCAGCGTGATGCTGTGGTACCACAGCTGCTGTTGACACAGTTTGCCTTCAAAACGCTGCCTACACATTTTACCTGACATTGTGAAACCAATGCGACTCGGGGCCTAGAATGGGCTCTGGTCAAAGAGAAAATGATTGGATAGTGCCACTGCCATTACACAAAGGGGTTTCAAACAAACAATGAAGACATTTATTGAAAACCAAACATAACACAGCAAACAGCACAGACAATTCTGAAAAGAACCAACAAAAAAACATTGTTGAACTTACAAGAAAAGCCTTGTAGGATTTTCCTTCTAGAAGCCAAGCAATGCGGTGGTATCACCAATTTAGTACCCCATCCTCCAATGGAACATCCCACTATTAGCACACACAATCTAACCTAGATGACGATTCACTGTTTTAAGACACGCTGATTGTCTTTCAATGGAAGATGGAATCGCCACTCAAACACAAACCGTCCACCGTCTCTTCCCCACCGCAACCACGATTCAAACATCTGTTTTCTAGAAAATCCTTTGCAGTGCTTTCATATTGCTGGAAAAAAACCTGTTTCACCCCAACTAAGGAAATAATACTTTGAAATGGTCACAAATAAATCTAGTTTACGAATGTAATGAAGTGTATGATATGCACTGGGTTTGCAGAACCCTGGATATGAAAGGCCCTTGTTTGGCCCAGCCCTCAGACGCCGGTGTGACCTCATTACGGACCATCATGTTACAGGAGCCCGTCTCATACAGGGGCTCACAGCGGCAGCATTGTATGCATATTAATGTCGATTCTGTGCAGAGAGGGTGGGCCCCCTGCCCAACAATCTGCTTAACGGGGAGAGCACACTCATTACTATTCACTGCCACACACGAGTAGCGCAACATAAAGAGACCAGGAGATGAAGGCAGCGCAGAGGAATGGAAAGAGAGTGCTCGGGGCTTTGGAAGTATTGCTGAAGGAGCCTTAGCTAAGGCACCAATTGGAAACAACATTCTCAAGTTGGTCTGACACACGCAGCATTCATTATATGAACAATACCAATAATATATATATTTGAACATTTCATTTGCGCAATCTCCAATTTTCCTCCTCCTTTTATACCCTTATATATACAGACATATATACTTGTTCTGTAACGTTCAAACAATGCTCCGCTCTGGTTGTATACAAGTAGTGTCATTCTGTTCTCTCTTAAGCCCCTTTCACACATACATTCTTACCCCTAGAGATCTGGAACATTTCCTGCGTGGGGGCATTAATAGGAACGGGGATCGATATTCCGGGAAATCTGCACTGCAAATTGGCCTGCTCCAGACCTAGCTTCATTACCGGGTCAGTGCCGGTACGGCCGTGTTGTGACTGGAAGCCATCACATAGCCCGGACACACAGTGAGACTCTCTCTCACAGAGCGACCTGATCTCAAGGCCCTATGTGCAATCTGCCACTGTTGATCTTAATGAGCCGATGCTTATCGGGTGATCCGACAGTCATATCAATACAGATTCTATGTGTCTGTTATTATGTCTGCAAACAAGCTCCCTTTTGCTGGACAGGTTCTGATTCCGGGAGCTGCTCTCGTCCGGTTTTATGATGCTGCAGTGAGTGTAGCGCCAGCAAAACCGTCTCAAGTCCTGTCTGAGGACGGATGTGAACCCGCGACTGTTGATCTTAGTAAGCCATGGCTTTCAGATGGTAATATCAAGTTTGTTTGCAACCCAGCTCGTTTTTTTTTTTATATTTTCTGGAAACGTTTCTGAAACAGTTCCCGAAATAAGGGCTCTCCCCTCAGTGTGTGTGAGCGCCCCCTGCTGGATGCTCTCTGGGCCCATATTCCGATATTGCCATGCCATGTGTGAACGGGAGCAAAACGGAAATGTTCCTGAATGTTTTAATAGAGTAAGGTTATATGTCTAACATGATCTCGAATAGTAATCTTTTCCTCTTCTACCATTTCTAATCTTTTCTACCTCGATTGCCTGCATTAGCAAATGAAAGAAAATAGATTTCTAAAAGATGGAATGAGAAAAGCCTCACCGACTGACGTCTGTTGGTGGATTAGTACTCACGGCCCCGCCCACGGCCCCGCCCACGGCCCTCTCTGTATGCTCATTCACAACAACAGCACTATCTTAGAAACAAGACTCGAAAGTTGGCATGGGGTTCACCTACACTTTAAATAATTGTATAGTAACTTTAGTATGAGAGAAACCAGGGTCAAGCTGGAAAAGCGGTGGTTTAAATTTAGGTCAACTATCTCGCCCTGATTTTTTCTTTGCTGTTTCCCTTCCCTTTTTCCTTTGGCTCCACTCTTCCCTATTCTCAGAGAGAGAGAGAGAGAGAGAGAGAGAGAGAGAGAGAGAGAGAGAGAGAGAGAGAGAGAGAGAGAGAGAGA
>JAOPUD010000070.1:16994648-17008931 GCA_027122715.1 Trisopterus minutus
CCCTCTACCTCCCTTATGTCCCTCTACCTCCCTTATGTCCCTCTCCCTCCCTTATGTCCCTCTACCTCCCCTCCCTTATGTACCTCTACCTCCCTTATGTCCCTCTACCTCCCTTATGTCCCTCTACCTCCCCTCCCTTATGTACCTCTACCTCCCCTCCCTTATGTCCCTCTACCTCCCTTATGTCCCTCTACCTCCCTTATGTCCCTCTACCTCCCCTACCTTAGGTACCTCTACCTCCCTTATGTACCTCTTCCTCCCCCCCTTATGTACCTCTACCTCCCTTATGTACCTCCCCTCCCTTATGTACCTCTACCTCCCCCCCTTATGTACCTCTACCTCCCCCCCTTATGTACCTCTACCTCCCCTCCCTTATGTACCTCTACCTCCCCTTCCTTAGGTACCTCTACCTCCCCTCCCTTATGTACCTCTACCTCCCCTTCCTTAGGTACCTCTACCTCCCCTCCCTTATGTACATCTACCTCCCCTTCCTTAGGTACCTATACCTCCCCTCCCTTAGGTACCTCTACCTCCCCTCCCTTAGGTACCTCTACCTCCCCTTCCTTAGGTACCTCTACCGTCCCTTACTTACTCTCACTGTAGCTTTCCACCAAGCTACTAACTACTCAGCCTTGTAATCAGCTCATTGTCCATGAGAGGGCAGGGACAATGCGGCCCATTTGGAGTCCCCAGGCCGTGAGGCCGTGAGGCCCTGAACTGGTGCTGGTGCATGGGGCCCTTTATGCCGGCTAATGCCTTGTGACAGGCCCTTTCTCACAGATTCAGTGACAAACTTCTCGATTCTGAACGGGGATTTTTGAACTTGGTTCTTGTCAAACGTCTAAGAGCCATGACCCAATTGACCACTGGACTTTCCGATGACAGCCCCTTTCAAAGGGAATACGCTCCACAAGTGGAGGGTAAAGAGAAGGGCAACCGCAGGTCAGGATACGAGGGTCCGGACACGAGGGTCCAGACAGAGCCCGTCTATTTGGCTGAGTCTTGGTGTGGTAGAATAAAGCTAAATTATCTCCAGCACTGCGAGTCTTAACCTGATTTATTTAAAAACCCTCAACATATTAGAATTGATTATACACTGTGATTTTCTTAAAATGACTTAAAATGAACATATTTTATCTGCCCAATTTGAGTGGACCAATAGATGGGGAGGGATTTTTGTAAAGGGAAAAAATTATTTTACCAACATAATTATCCCAAAATGTAGATTTCTTATTTGTGATATATTAAATATTTCGAAAATATTTGGTGATGTGTTTATTAAGTTACATATGAATGAGACCGTAGAAGTGTTCGACTGATTCAAAATATAAAATACATGCCAATGATGCGTTTCAGTGTGTAGAATCAACCCATTGAATTAAGCAGCACAGCAAAAGGCAATACAGAGAAAATATTTTACACCAGCCATGATAAACTGTTGTATTTAAAAATGCCCTGTGTATGACGTTAAAACATTACACACAGTTTATATTATAGATGCAACGTGTAGGGTTTAGTGGCATCAAGTGGAGCGGACTTGGCAGAAATGGAATTAAATATTCACATATGAATTCAAGTATGATTTGATTAGTGAAAAATTTCATGTTAACTTTTAATGCGCTCTTGATAGCTTCATAAGGAGCGGGATATGTTCTATGGGGGTCTCCATGTTTCTACAGTAGCCCAGAATGGACACACGGCTCTAGAGAGAACGCAAATTCTCTCTAGAGAATAACAAAAACAAACAAAAACAAATAAAAACTAAGTTACGGCCAAGAGTCAAAGGAAGGAGGGGGACCGTTTAAAAATGATTGTGTGTGTAGATAGATATTATTAACTTGCATTGGTGCAACAGAGGAAAGAGACGTCAGTGATTAGACTTTCTCTTCAACAGATATTCACACTCTGAATCAGCGAGTAGACCCTTAACTAAAGACTTGATCGTCCGATCAAGGTCTGAGTGTTTCTAGCATTTGTGACCTGCCCAGGAGACGGGCAGAAGTCTCTATCCTCTAGATAGAGACAACGTTAAGTCAATATTTCGACCCATTAGGTGAAATAAAAAGTACTCTACCCAAAACATTAGCCTTAATAAAACACAATTCAGCTGGATACATCTGCTGATTGAAGACCGAAATTGTTGGAAAGCAAATCTTTTTTGCAATACGATATAGCCTTTAATAAGGATGTAATATCTGTGTAAACCTAAACGCTACCACCCTACAGAGGGCGCTGTTTTGAATTTGCCTTGCTGATTTTCATCAACTCTATTCTGTATTGCCACCCACAATACAGAAATCAATACCAGACCAAGAGCCCTGCACACTCAAACCACAAGGTTAAAATCCACAGGTTCAACCAAAAGTAAAGAAACCACAACAACATATAGCAATTTGTACAGAATCGCAAAAGTAACTCAAAAGCAAAAGATAAATATTACATCAGTTTAAATGAATATATGCATTATTACACAGGGCTGCATTATGAAAGGCTCCCTGCTACTGTTGAAACATCCGAGGTCAGTTGTGACATGTTTAAGTTACAAGTCACAAACACAGCCACTCAGGAAGCTGCCCTTGGTACAGCCACTCACCATGAGCTTCTCTGCATCCGCACGCACTTTGAGCAGCTCGGTTATAGCGTCCACAAAGCCCTGATGGTGAAAGTTGCACATCTTCTCAATCTCACGGTCGTGGTTTCTTATCCTGGCATCCAGCTTCTCCATGAAGCGCTTGTGGGCGTTGGGCTGGTCATCGTACACTGACCTGGGAACCACAGGGAGAGACGAGGAGTCAGGTCATCTGCAGGCCAAGAAACAGACTCATCTGGGTCTGCCTTTGCAAATGGCCACAGTCATGGAAGGAAGTTGTCAGTTGTTTACCTTATGCACAATATTGAAGGCCAAACTATTTCGCCTATTTTTAATATAAATTTTTTGAAAGTGCTGCAGGAAAAGGTCCCTAAGGGCGCACTCACACTAGGCAAAGTTGCACCGTACTCCAGTACGATTGCTGCTGCCCCCCCCCCCCCCACTGTGCCGCTGGCCTGTGCTCACACTAGGCACTCTCCACTGGGCCTGAGTACGGCTGCCTCTTGTCTCCTGTCATCCAGCTCAGACGTCGGCTCATGAGCATCTGTACCGTGGCCTGAGCACACCTCTCACTCAGAGGAGGTCTGAGGCCACAGGAGTGAACTGTACTTGAGTACAGATGTCGTGCTCACATTAGTCAAACAATCCAGACTATAGGGGGAAAACGCACTCACGGTACAGATGGCCTAGTGTGAGTGCGTCCGTGAAGACTTCCCAAACAATAGAGCTTGATGAAAAGGAAATTAAGGATTTATTGGCAGCTTGTGCTAATGGCTGACCTTTTAGATGTTGAGTGTTTGAGGCCTACTCAGCTGAACGTTTAGCTGTTGTCTATAAATGTGAATATTCTGTGTTATAACACCACTTTTCTGGAACACGGGATCCGTTTTTGGTTAAACACGCTATTGATCAATGAAATAACTACTTTGGCATAACTTCATTTTGCCAAAACATACCTACTTATTTGAGTCACACTTGAGCAGAATCTCAGGCTGACTATAAAACCGTGGTTTCCATCAGAGAACCATATGATGCATATTCATCACGTAAATAAAGGCATAGGAATCAGAACTAATTGGACATTTTTATAGCTGCATTCTCTATAATCTTTTAATGGAACATGATGAAACTATGTTTATATAATAGAATAGACTCTCTTTGTGCATGAGGCTTTTTCCTGTTGCAGCAGGGGAGACTGTGGTGCTAATTAGACTGTTCTGGGCTGCACCCTAATTCTAACAACATTCTAACAATCCCTTATCTACTTTGCTCTAAAGGAACTATTGACAAATTAATTAGAAAGGATCATTTAATAAGTTGGGAAGCAGTATAAAAATATCATTCCATATCACAAATTAGCTTGCTATACAACAGAATACCAGAATAGAGCACAGGTATAATATGTTCAAATATAACTCATTATTTTCATTTGTGAATCATCACAAATGAAACAAAACAAACATATTTCAGCAGCATGAAAAGATCTGAACCCTCAATAGAATATGGCAATGGTGAAGTATCCAAAAGTCTTAGTAAGGATAACATGCATTCATCTGGAGCGACAGCACCACTTAGTGTTGGTAGAGCACAGTGGCATGTTGAGAACTACAAACTACACTTCAAAAGCTCCTTACTTTTAACATGTTGCACCGTACACAAATATTCACACATCACGGTTCATAATGCTTCAGCTCTGTTCTGAACCATGACTCTGAAATATTGTTTTAGACATGGTTCAAACTACTTTTATGACATGAGTCTGGCAGTAACAATCCAAATGTCATGTGTCATGTCATGTCATGTGAGTGAACCAGCGTGCGGGGTGTAAGGGATTATACCTCTTTACACTTACACCTTGAACATTTACAATGTATAATACATTTAAATATTATCTTTAAATAGTTTAATTATTCAGAAGCATATGTGTTTTTTCATGCAATTCACCATTAAGTAGAAGAGCTCTAATGTGTTCTAATTGGATCACAGTTTAATTGGTGCAATGAAATTCCCCATGTTAGTGGGAGATAGAAAACAACCATGCAAATAACTAAAGACACATGGGCCAGGCTAATGTTTTTTTCCCTTGTTTTTTCCCGGAGAAATAGCAACATGTCCCCACTAGACCTGTATAAAGTGTAGAGACTCCTCACACACTCCTCATAGTAAGGGTCCTCATGAGTAAACAGCAGCAGCCTGCCCACCAACTGCTCTGAGGTTTATTGGGTAATGATTTTGAAATGAGAATGAGTAACCATGGACTTAAAGGGAAGTCGTGGTAAGCCAAATATTATACGATAATATTCAAGGATCTCTTTCAATGGGGCAGTACAGAGACTCACAACCCCTCTACCAGGTCGTACGTTGGGGCAAGAAGCACTATACTGCCCCCTTTTGTACACATTAATGCGACAGAGAAGTATAAATGCAGGTTGTGTCGGTGGGTCCCTGTGTGGATCTTTGCAAGCATGTTCTGGTTCCACCAGCAGAGGGCTGAACTACAGGGAAGGGCAGGAAGACCAATGCACTTTTATGTAAATATGTTGCATATTTGGCTCCTCCCATCTTGCATTTCCATCGACTTCAATTTCAGCCACAAAAAACACTTCCTGATTTGGAAGCGGCGTCTGAACAGAGGTCAGTCAGTCAGTGAGGTGACCTAGTGAACATGATCTAACCTGGACCGACCCCAGTACAGAGGAGAATGATGTTTGGAGGGTTTGGGAGGGAGACGTGTTGAAATTGAGGAATTCTGAATTTTCTTACAACAAGTAAACAAGTATTATCCTACAACTGAAATCTAATTTTAGAGTAAGAGTAAAACACAGAAGAGATTCTGTTGGGATCTGGTACCAGTAGGTTCCCCGGTTCTGGTGGGTTCCCATTCGAATGTCAATGGTACCTACCCATGGTGTTCTCTACTCTGATGGGCGTGGTGTTCTCTACTCTGATGGGCGTGGTGTTCTCTACTCTGATGGGCGTGGTGTTCTCTACTCTGTGATGGGCGTGGTGTTCTCTACTCTGTGATGGGTCATATCATGAGCCAGCAGCTGCCGCAGTGAAAGGGATTCTTTAATAATAGTGATTCTTCTGTTAATATTTGCATGAAAAAGGAAAAGCTAAGGTCAATATTGCATACAGTTGAGGAGGGGCCTGTAAGTATTTGATATGCTCACTCAGACTGGAACCACTGCTCTCGACAACACATCAGACATACACAGAACAAAGGGGAGAGGGATAAAGAAATCTGCAGCCTGCATACTCCCATATGAGCTTCCTATTTCCTGTTATTATCACTATGAAGCAGCTAGCAGCTGCACTGAATAGGGCAGTCTTCCTGCTTCCTAGAGACACAGGAAATGATGCCACTCTCCAGAGTAGCCCCTGGATTCTAACATTCATGTCACGTGAGAACATCTGGCACTTTCACAAGCCCCCTTGTGGTCTGTGGGAGTGAGTGTGGATGATGGATGGCTTAATCAGCCTCACCTGGCCGTAGGTAGATTGGACTGGGGCTGGGGCTAGGGCTGGGTGAGGCTGCACACCCCTGTTGCACATTGAGTAATCAGTGTGCAACAGGGGGGCATTTCATCAAAGTCGCTAACAAAGGTGACGCTTAGTTGATTAAAGGAGAACTCTGGTGATTTTTTACCCCATTATTGTATTACTGAGGGTCACCCAATGTTGAGGGAAGCTAAAAACCAGACAACAACGTATTAGACCAAGCCATCTGCACTGGCTGCCGGCACTACCGAATAGCTATAACGCTAACCTAGCTCTATATCTGCTTTTGAGGCTTCTAAACACATTCAGAAAACCATTCCAAGACGAGTTGGTTCCTTACGAGACAACCTGCTTGTTTAACTCAAATAGTGTCAAATAGTCGTCTGGTTTTTAGCTTCCCTAAACATTGGGTATCCCTCAGGAAAACAATTATGGGGGGAAAAATCCCAGAAATTCCAAACTCGCTAACTAGCGAGCCAGTAAGAGTATAAGTAATAAGTAATAAGTAATTTTGTAACATGATAAAAAAGATTCACAGGCTACAAAAATAATCCAAAATTCACCAAAATCACCGCATAAAATCTTTAGACCGAGCCTCATTCGAGAAATATTGGCCAATAAATTTAGAGCAGTTAGCCCATTTTTCTTTTTGACCATTTTGTTTTTGTATAAAAAACATACAACTATCATTAGTTGGATACCCATACCCTCCACTAACAATAAAAACCCACCTGCTTTTTTCTTGTCTCGCTATAATATATCAATTTGTATAAAAATATGTTGAGAAACTAGCCATGGTAACAATAGATAGCAATTAATTTAATTATTTTATTTGCATAATTTAATCTTAGACCCATAGGGAAAACATAGGCTGTTTGTACTTTATATATGTACATTTATGACAAAATCGTGAGGACTAGGCTTGGCGGAACCTTCTGATGGCACACTTGTATCCAACAGATGGACTTCTCTGAAACACTGATCAAGTAAGCCTGGCAGTTAGGCCCTGTTTCCCAATAACGATGGATCCACGTTCGTACGATCATTCTTATGATGGATCTTTCGATGCATCGTTACATTTTTTCGAGCGTTTCCCGAAACTCCTCTTAACATGAATGCGCGTGCACTGCTCTTACGACGTCGTAAGAATACAGAAAAACCTTCCGAGGGAAAAAAACAACAACACAGGACCAAACACAAACCCAACCGAAATAAAAAAACCTAAAAAACAACCAAAACAGATAAAAACTAAAACTCAAACTATCCGCCACAGGGCTTTGTAGGAGGGGGAGACGCAGGAATGTTGTTGGATTCAACTATATTTTGTGGCAGCAAAAAAATATCTCAGATATAAAATATATCTACGAAAAGAATAGACTAATATGAATGCTTCAATATTAAAACACAATTGTTTGGTCCAGGCCGATATATTTCCGTCTTAATCCTGAACGCACCGTGCGTGCATTTGTCTAAATGTGCTGATTTCTGAAACATGCTTTGCGCTGCAAAGAGGGCAGACTTTCTCTGATTTAAGGTTTCACTGATTGGCGCTCACTCTCTAGTCTGGAATCTTTGGTGTAAACATTAAAAATGCAACGTTCCATTCCATTCCAGAGGCATTGACACGGCTATTGCGGTTGCTGGTCTAGATCCTGCCCATATTGTTGGGCAGGGGTATGATGCTGCGGGCAAGGTAAGTGGGAAAGGCACGCATCGCAGCACAGTTTCTCGCAGCAGTCCACGTTCACTGCAGCGCGCTCAACTTGGCTTTGTGCACTCCACTAAGGTCAGCGATGTTGGCCCAATAAATAGTGAACAGCCTCGCCGAAGCAGCTCAGTGCTTTATGGCAAACAATCACAACCAAAAACGCCTGCAGAAATTCTCAGACACCCACTGGTCTCAGCATGATTCATGTCATCAATATGAGGACATTTTAACCATGATGGTTGAATCAAAATCAGAGGGAGACTGCAGCTGGCAAGCGACCTCCCACATGAGCGATGGAATCACATGATTTTATTAGATGCCTTGTGATAGGGTTGCCGGCGTTTGATTGGTAGCCTACATTTCGGCTGTGCATGTATTTTTTGAATTTTTAATTGCTGCAATAAATTATATTTTGTTCGACTTCTAACATGTTCCTGTCTTTGCTGTTTAAATATAGCATTAGTCTAGGAGTAATCTATCGGCGGTAACCACTGTTTTTGGGGTAATGCGAAATTGCGTTAGCTGGTGTCCAGCTGGTGTCTCCACTGAGGCTATCGTAACGATGCTCTTAGCGCTCTACGAGTACCCCTGGAGCCCTCGTTAGCTATGAGGGTTTTAACGACGTTCGTTACGCAACAAGGCTTTCGGGAAACGGTGTGAAAACTTTACGATGCTCGTACGAACCACTTAGGCTAACGATGCTTTCGGGAAACCGGGCCCAGGTTAGTTTGGTCTGATAAATTGCCATGGTTACTGAGCGGAGATTCCCTTAACTCCCATTAATGGAACAGAACTCTAACTGAAAGTAGCGAGGCTAAGTGAAATAAGCCCGGCTTTGCCTTGAGCTTGGTTGATGGAACACCCCCCCAGGTTAAACCAGCCATCTCCACAAACACTCTGGGAGAGTTATCCTATATGGCAGAATGGAGCACCAGGCCACGTATAATCCACGTGGATTATACGTTCTACCACCGGTTGTATCACCTAGGTGGAGGATGGGGTGTAGCAGGGACTTTGCTGGTGCGTTTCAATCAGACCCTGGTACAGTGAGACCGCTGACAGCTGGTTGGTGCTTGTGACAAGGCAACAGCTAAACTAGACCGCGCCCCCTCTGGTGTTCCCCACCCTCTGGTGTTTCAACTTCTGCTTTACATTACAGGCTGCTTCCTACACGCCAGTAAACCATTATTCTGTGAGTTCTGCTTAAATGAGTGCACTGCGTCACTTTTCTTCTGACAAAACTGCAGATGCTTTTACATTGGTGTTTGATGGCTGTTAAACATTTATTTGGGCTAAAACTGATGCTACGGCTGCCTTTCTATAGGTCTGGGAGAGCTGAGTGAAAAGTGCTCTCTCCTGCAGGTCTTTTCCACACCATGACATCCTTCAGTGATTTATGTTATAATGCAACAAACTACTGAATAACGAATTGGTGCCAGAAAAAAACTAATGTACACATAAATAATATATGCACTATTCTGAAATGCTGATCACCAGAAAAGAAATACAATAGATTGCAACAATATGACGTAACCACCTGCCTGTTGTTATGTTTAGGTAGATCATGTATTCAAAATAGGAGGAGGAAGCGAAGAGTTTGTTCGAGAGGAAAGAGTTGAGTAGTGATGGGTCGTTTGCGACCCAATCAGTTCTAAGGAACAACTCTTTAACAAGAATGAAGCGACCTGGTACCACGTTTCAGTTCTCTCTCGTTCGTCTCTATCGTTGGTTTGCCCAGGCTCAACTCCCACTCGCCGGGACCAGTTTACACAGCGGCAGCCATCTTTGTTGTTGTTGAAAACACCTCGACAGCGCTTCTGATTTATCCCGCCTCACGCTAGAGAAACGGTTGTGATTAGTGGGTCTAGGACCGGTCAGAAATATTTGTATGGGAGGGGAGCCAGAGCGTATCTGAGGAGCCAATGAAACGTGAGCTGGTGAGCCTGGTCGGTCCCCAGGCTACAACATCACAGCAGTGGAGGAGTGACTCCTCCTATGGTTAGTAACTTTCTTATCACTGACACAAAACCCATCTGCCAACCAGGGCTGAGTAGTACAACGTCTGGATGTCCGTTCGTCAAGACACTATTCAAATCTCAATTCAGTGTTCAGATATTCGTTTGGTTTTGTATACAATATATATTCATGTTTTTTAACATCTATGCATATTAGGGGACGTTGGGCAGAAGGCTAAGTTACATGTTGTCTGATCACAGTTATGAAATATATATGTAAGGGCGCTGGACGTCTGAGAACACCACGAAGCTCCACCTACTACTAATAATTTAGCAATAGTAATAACCTGTTGGTTATTTAGAAAACATGAATAGAACAGGAAGAGATGTTTTTCCTTTACGGCGATACCACCCCCACAGTAGTGCCTATGTGATTTACCACAGGGTCAATAGCCCTCGTCCTACCAGGAAACACATTTTAAATGTATTTGCACACTGTTCCCCCCAAATCCCCTATTTGCTTTGAGATAATTTGAAGTAGGCCTACTCTTGTGTTTGGAAACTTTTAGGCTGCATTGAAGCTGTGTGGAAGCAGGTCAACCTCAGACTGAAAATCCCAAAGCCACTGACGTGATGTTGTTGTTTTGCTATATTGCACTTGTTTTACCAATTTTACCACTTTAGAAAACGATCAGTTGATAAAACCTGATTCTGCAGGAGTCACATCCCCTGCTGCCTTTACAGGCAGTAAAAGATTTGCATTATGAATGGACCCTAACCAAACATTCTGATATTAATTTGGAAACCTAACTGATCCAAAGCTTATGGTGGACGCTGGTATTCCCCATACTGGGCCCACTATGTCTAAGCCCCCTACTGTGTGCCTCACTAACATATTCATCTTTATAGAGAGGCTGTCAAAAATAACAACCTAACGAGGGAAGTCATATTTAATAATATGTTAATATATAACGATGATCGCAGTGTTGGGAAAGCTAATTTGACAGTGTAGTGAGCTAAACTACCAGTTACTCTACATTGAGAGAAGCTTCCCTACACTGATGAAATGTAGCAAGCTGAGCTACATCAAAGATATTTATCTGTCACAATGAACCCAGGGCAATCAATTGACTTGACAAGTCAATGCTATCTCAGTGATCAATACCGCTGCCAGTTTAACAGGCAGCTGAGCTGTACTCTGCTCCCAAAGCCCCCAAAAAACATCTGCTTCACATAATAACAAAAAGCAGTGTGTGTGTGTGTGTGTGTGTGTGTGTGTGATGGTTAACTAATTATATTGTAGTATTTTATTTAAACTGAATCACACCTCATGCCAGTACGGCAACATCAATGATTGGCAACATCAATGATTGACAGCCTCACTTTTCCTGTTAGCATAAATAGCATAAATCCTAACATGAGGCAAGAGGTACCAAGTTTAAATGCATTCATTTCCGCTCTTGTCAAAATCACAACAAACCTATTGAATCCATGTACTGGATAGACGAACAAGACGTTAAATCTAAAATATGTTCTCTAAGAAAAATGCAAAATGCAAGAGAGATGTTTGCCATTCCTCTCGTAGCTCATCCAGGTCCACAGAGGTGCTGCTGACTGATGACTGTCACTAAAAAGGCCGCCTGCAGGCATGTCTACAGTCAGATTGATGGACAGGTCCTATGATAGATGGAGCATGCTCCCAGGTCTGACAGGCAGGTCCCCTCAATGTTAACCTCAGCAGCCTAGCATGACTTTAATGCATTAGAAACCGCCTTTCAGCAATTCAGGATGTCTCTATTCAGTGGGTGTAAAATAAGACATGCAAACGATGTGACGTGAGCAGCACTTGACCAGATCGCTAATGATGTTGGTTAATCTGAGGGACAAATAACAACCTGGAGGGACAAATAACAACCTAGAGGGACAAATAACAACCTGGAGGGACAAATAACAACCTAGAGGGACAAATAACAACCTGGAGGGTCAAATAACAACCTAGAGGGACAAATAACAACCTGGAGCCACAGCGCTCATCACGTCTCACAGACCGCTGCTCAGAAGAGCCGAGCGGTTCTGTTCTGTTGTTATCTGTCAGGGAGAGGTTAGCCATCCGGCTAGTCGGCTCCCATTCAACCTTACCTGCGTTAGCTCGGCTGATAGCTGGTTTAGCCGAGCAGCTAACAGCTAACTAGCCGGATGGCTAGTTAGCTTCCCCCTTCAACCTAACTGCCCGTTAGCTCGGCTGTTAGCTGCTCGGTTAAACCAGCAACCGTCCAGGTAGGCTCCGCTAGGTGGGCAGCTAACAGAGGTTTCTACTGGGCGCAGACAGTGACAGAACGACTGCTGACGTTCAGCGTTTAGCCTCGATTCCCTACCGAAGCGTTGGACCAACACACGCCGTGTCAGTGCTCTCGATCTCCTGCAGGATCCGTTCGTGCTCCGTTACACACTCCAGGGTCTCACTGTCCGCCATGATGGTTGTGTATGTGAGCATCGCTCACCTCAGACCTGACAGAGCTGCAGCAGACACCCGCAGTACAGAGAGCCGCCGCTGGGGTCAGACACCCGCAGTACAGAGAGCCGCCGCTGGGGGCAGACACCCGCAGTACAGAGAGCCGCCGCTGGGGGCAGACACCCGCAGTACAGAGACCTGTCTGTGGGTCAGGGTAACGGGTGTGGGGGCAGACACCAGGGTAACGGGTGTGGGGGCAGACACCCGGGTAACGGGTGTGGGGGCAGACACCAGGGTAACGGGTGTGGGGGCAGACATCCCAGCGTGAGCCCTGAGGACTAAGAACTAAGAACTCCCGGACTTAATTGATCTCAGTGCGCTAATTAACTTAAGTGAGTGAGTGAGTGAGTGAGGCCACGTGGGCTCAGGTAAAAATGGGATTGGGACCGCACTTCACAAGAGAACATGTTACCTTGACAACGTTTAATGACAAAGATTTTGCTGAAACTTGCCAGTTGCCGGTTTAGGAATTTTAATTTTAAATGTGTTGATTTCCACACGGCCAAGACACAGGAGACGGCTGCCTCATTAACATGTTTTTGAATGTTTACAACTTTCTTAATTATTAATCATTTGAGTGTTGTTTACCTTCCTAATTTCCAGATTTCCCTAAGGTCTCCGCGGTAAACGTCTCAGCTTTTGAACTGTGGGTAATTCCCTTAGGTTAAATCTGCACTGATGTAGACTCTCAGAAAGGGCTCGGTTAGTGTGGACTCAAACCCTCACACCCTTTGATATTCGACAGGGACAGCCCGTAGGCATAACTGGTTTCACATGAACACGCAGCAAAGTCTGTGAGTCTTGCCTTTGGGATTGGCCCCATACAGTCATCTAAAAACGAACACCTCGTATTCCACTACAGGTTGTTTGGTCATTTAAGGTTCAATAATGATGTGTATTTTGAACTAGGCTTTCAGTCAGCCATTTATGCTGTCACCATTTTATAAATCAACAGCATTTCTGAAAATCATCAACAATGGTCTGATTTTTTTTATTTTATTTTTGTTGAAATGAATGAAATGAAATGAATTAAATCTTAGCGAGCAACAAAATACACTGTTTTAAATTAATTTATATTTTTGAATGTATTACATAGAAGGCCTACATATAAGAAAATAACTGCAGGAATGTGCTCAATTTGCTATGTTGATGTTATTATTATTATTATTAGTAGTAGTAGTAGTATATATAAGTCGTAGTAGTAGGCTAGCAGTAGTATACACTAACAGGAGTATACACTAGTATTAGTATACATTAGTAGTAGTAGTAGTAGTAGTAGAAGTAGTAGGCTAGCATACACTAACAGGAGTATACACTAGTAGTAGCAGTAGTATACATTAGTAGTAGTAGTAGGCTAGCAGTAGTATACACTAGCAGTAGTAGACACTATCAGTAGTATACACTATCAGTAGTATACACTATCAGTAGTATACACTAGTAGTAGTATACTAGCAGTAGTATACATTAGTAGTAGTATACACTAGCAGTAGTATACATTAGTAGTAGTAGTAGTAGCACATTTTCAAATCTACTCTAACTGATGGATTTAGAAAGGCTAGTGTTTTGACACTTTAATAGGTTATTATATATGTCAGTATCATTCTATTATTGTAAACTATAGTCTAGTTATTGCTACCACATACAATTTACAGGTTCAACCATTGATTCTGGTGACTTCAGTTGATGCAATAAATACTGACTACAGAGCAGGTGAAGGCTACCTTAAGGTGGTTCCAAGTGGCAGATCAACAGACTCCAGGTCAGTGAATATATTTCCATATGCTTTCTCATCTTCTTCTTTGATGTCCTTTTCCCTTTGAGTTGGGGGAACAGGTAAAGCTGTGTTCCCTCCCTCCGTCTCCATGCCTGCTGTGAATCTTCTGTCCGTGGTGGGTTATATCGCAGGGAACAACATCTCTGCTGCTAAATGATTCAGTAAGACGAAAAGTAACTCCTCGGTGTGTGTGTGTGTGTGTGTGTGTGTGTGTGGGTGTGTGTGGGTGTGTGTGTGTGTGTG
>JAOPUD010000070.1:17040834-17054915 GCA_027122715.1 Trisopterus minutus
GGGCGAGGGAGGGAGGGAGCCGGGGGGTTCATGTGCTTCTGCTTTTTGCCAACTCAACTCACCCAAACCTTTTCCACGCCCCCTTATGAGTGGTGATGCTGACGTTATGCTACGGCCAAAGAACAGATGAACTCTCTATTGAGCTGGGGTACCTGAGGAGGTGAAGGGGAGATCAACACTACAGCTCGGCCATACTGTTGGTTTCAGTGTCATTGCACAAGTTTGTGTAAAATAAAGTATTCTACTGGAACAGATGGACAGTGGTTTATGTCTAAGATGCACGCCCAATATCCAACACTAGGTCTGGAGGTAACCTCAGGGACACGGGGGAGTTCAGATGGTAAGATTAGCCCACGGTCACTTCTGTTGTCCAGTCTTCTGATCCTTCCTCTCCAGTCTGTTGGTTCAGAGGGACTTTATTTACAATTCAAATAGTAGTCAGTCAGCTTTATTGTCAATTACTGCACAAGTAGTCACACAAAGCACTGGAGAAGACGTTTCTCACTGTCCCACGGTGAACACATGAAGTGATAAGAAAAGACAACAGATAAGAAATTTCAGTAAAAAACAACAACTAAGTAATGGCAAATTTATGTGTAATGGTAATAGTGCAGATAGAAGTCAGAATAGCAGCAATTTCAGTCTGTTTGAGGGGGGGGGTTCAGCTACCTGACAGCCTGGTGGATGAGGCTGTTAGTCAGGCTGATGGAGCGGGCACGGTGGTTCTGGTACCTTCTCCCAGAGGGCAGGAGGCTGAACAGGAGGGCTGGCGGGCCTCGCTCACAATCATGGCCCCTTTCGGGTGAGGCGGGTGGTGTGTGTGACCTGCAAGGAAGGGAGTGGGGCACCAATGATCCTCCAGCTGTGATCACTGTGCGTTGCAGTGCTGTCCTGCTGTATTCAGTGCAGCGTCCGCCCACACCGTGATGCAGTTGAGCAGGATGCTTTCAGCGGTGCCCCGGCTCAATGTGCACATGACAGGTGAGGGAGCTTTCGCTTGCTTCAGTTTGCGGAGGAAGGAGAGGCACCGCTGGGCTTTCTTCTGCCAGGGATGCAGTGTTGGTGGTCCAGAGGAGGTCCTCACTGATCTGCACCCCCAGGGATGCAGTGTTGGTGGTCCAGAGGAGGTCCTCACTGATCTGCACCCCCAGGGATTAGGTGCTGCTCACTCTCTCCACCACGCACTGTCACTGGTGGGTGGTGGGTGTTCGGTCTGGGCTCTCCGGAGGTCAACAACACTCTCCCTGGTTTTGCTGACACTCGGCGGGAGGCTGTTGTCTCTGCACCCAGAGGGTCCGTCCTTCGTGGGGAGGAGACCCTCCTGAGCTGTATTGTCCATTCATCATTGAGTTGCCTATTAACTGTGATGGATGTAAGTAAAGTGATGTCTTCAATTAGTTTGCTTTAGTTAGTTTGAGTAATGGCTGTGTAATAGTCTATCAAAACGTACGTTTCGATTGCAGAATGACCTGAGAAGGGTAAAGAAACATTAATACAAATGAATGGTTTCTAAACTTCCTGCTGCATCACTTAGTTCTTTCGTTTTTCCTGAATTCCTTCACCAAGAAGGTTATAACAATGCACAACATGTTTAGATGCTCCTTGTTCACTCAAAGCCCACGTGTGATTTACTAAAGCGCAGGGGCGCGCTTTATAATAAAATATGGATAGATATACTTTTATTGATCCCCAAGGGGAAATTCAAGAAAAGTTAGTCCAATGTCACCTCCCGGGCTTCGTATTACGCTATTGGGTTGGTTATCTTTTTATTCTGTTGTTAGATTCGTTGTTTAGGAAGTAAGACAGAGTCGTAAGGCAGAGTTGCCCTGTACCCAGTACTCAAGTACGGTTGCAGCTACGTAAGCATCGTGATCTATTGGCGCATTTCCACCGCAGGGTGTGGGTCGGTTCAGTCTGCAAAGGTGCGGCACGGGTCGCATTTCCACCGCCAAAGGTGGGCGTGATCCGGACTGAGCCCTACTGAGTCGTACTCATCTTACAGTACTACTCCGTTCAGGGTACTTACAGCGAATCCGGCTGTGGCCACGCCAAGACCCGCCCTCCTCTGGCTGTGGTTGGCGCTGAGCTGGACGCTCAGCACCCCGCGGTGCCCTCGCTGTGCGCAAAGACGCAGTGAATCATTCATTTCAGTATACATGGCCATGGAAGCAGCCGTATTATTTGTTGATTGCCTTGCTGTTTTTTTCAATAACTGTAGCTATTAGTCTATCCTTTTGATCACAGTCTTGACGTCGTAACACTTTAGGATTGTGGTAGTGTTACGTTTTTAAAAGACATGTTTTTCTGAAAAATTGTCTTTAACGTGTAGCTTCTACAGGAGCATACCATCGTTTCACAATACAACGGCTGGTAGTAACTATACTTTGGATGGTTACGACATTATGGTTTCAATCATAACCTCTATGGAGAATATGAATGGGATTTCACTGTTTACGCATGAAAATAGTGAAGTCACGCCCACGTTATGAGGTCAAACTGTAACGTGATGCTTCTGCTTAAGTAGTTATAATAAATCCAGGACAGTGAATGTTACCAGGGTTTCGCTAATACACACGGATATGCTATTCATTACTGAATAGTTCACTCACTTATTTTTGTGAAGGACTCGCTTCAGTCACGCAGTGCAGATAAGCTAGGCCTACTATTTCAATCTGATTCTTAATCATCTTAAAGATTTGATTAACGATTGCATAAGATAAAAAAAAAACTAACTAACCACTGTTTATATTTTCATACTGTTTAATAACAATATTGAAGGAAGAGGTTTTTGTGTACAGAGTATACAAAATAAAATATTTTTCTTGTATAAAACTGAATGGCCAAACCTCCCTTATAAAAGAAGGCCAATCAGCCATGGGCTGGTTACCCTGGTTACCTTGTTGGACAGTCACTGATTCCCACATGACTATGCCCTTCAAAGATACTGACTCTTGAATGTTCCCAAACATAATGCACAAGTTTTGTGTGATTGAACCTTTATTCTTACTAGTATCAAATCAATACGGCCCACGGCACCAACAAACCATCGCTCCACGGCTCAGACCCAGCGTTCTGATGCCATCCCCGATTAAATCACTGGACAGCTGATATCAGTCTTCATAGACGGATCCGGGCATCTTGTCCTTCCAATCACCTCTGCCGCTTCACCGGTCAGCCAATCAGAGCAGCTGTCTGCAGAGGGCTGACCCGACCAGGAAGATGGCCCGCCCCCTCTGCGCCGGCGTCCAACCAGTGGGCTCCAGGATCCATAAAGGAACAGTTTTATCAAGGCACAGGTTTCTTGAAGCAGTAGGTTTGCATATGGCCTCGGCAGAGGGACAGGAGGAGGCTGCTCCACCGCGTGGCGCTGGGAGGTCTGTGTTGACTCTGCCTCAGCTCAACTCAACTGCATATCATGAGCCCGTCCTCGGCCAGCGGCCAGGCTAGTGGTTCAGTTGTTTCTACGTCGTCTGCATAATCTGCAGAACGGAGCACCCACCTGCACCCTAGGGTGTTTAGGTCTCTGCCTTACCTTTTGATAGGCCTTTAATAGTCCCACTTCTCCAGTTGTGCTACAAGGGCCAGGCATAACAAATTAACTTCATTCCCTAATCCATGCCCATGTTTGCTTTTTTTTTTTTACCAAAAAAGGTTTGATCAACATCAGGAAAGGTAATTAATAAATAACACCTCAGGAAACGGCCTCATAATTAAAAAGAAGCACGTGAACACGGAGACCTCTTTGAGGCAGCTGCAGCGATACGCTCCTCTCTGTCCCAGCAGCTCCGTGGCTCCCAGCTAGTCCCGGATCACCGCCCGTCTGTTCACAGCTTGTCCCGGTCCAGCAGCTCCTGTAGTTCATGCTGGATGTCCTCGGGCAGCTCCAGGGGCGGCAGGTCGTCCAGACAGAGGTCCTCCTGGGCGGGCATCTCCAGCGGGGGCAGCTGGGGGATGGCGATGTCCTTCCCCTTCCCTGAGCAGCTCTTGTCGGGCGGCAGCACCCACAGCTCCGAGCGCTCCACCAGGTCCGCCGAGTCCGCCGCCTCCGCCTCCGCCCGCAGCCGCGCGTTCTCCGCCCGCAGCCGCGCATTCTCCGAGGACAGCCGCTGGTTCTCGTCCATCAGGGCGCCCAGCATGTGGCGCAGGTCCTCCATGGCGGTCTGCTGCTCCTCCAGGCGGGTCTTGTCATCCTTTGCGGTCTTGGTGCCGGTGGGTCCCGGGGGGGGGCGCCGGTCCAGCAGCGGGTAGAGCAGGGTGTCATACTCCCTCTCCGAGCCCCCGGGGCCCTGGCGGCCCTGGCCCTGATGGGGGGGGGCCGGCAGCTGGGGCGGGGCGGTGGGGGCCGGGTCGGCGCCGTGCTGGGCGCCGGGGACGGAGGCTTTGGCCCCGCGGCGAGACTCCCTCTTCCACCGCTCCTGGATGAGCCGCTGCTGCTTGATGTGGCTGTCCTTCTGGAGCTCCATGGACAGACGGGCCTGCACAACACACACCACAACACACACCACAACACACACCACAACACACCATGAGCACACACCACAACACACCATGAGCACACACCACAACACACCATGAGCACACACCACAACACACCATAAGCACACAACACACCACACACCACAACACACCATGAGCACACACCACAACACACCATAACACACCATGAGCACACACCACAACACACCATAACACACCATGAGCACACACCACAACACAGCATGAGCACACACCACAACACACACCACAACACACCATGATCACACACTGGGCCCATCACAACACCGCATGGTAACCAGGACCATGACCTGTTGGGTGTACTACCAACCTCGCTGAACATTCTTTGGAAAACCTGGATCAACAGAGACGCCACTCGCCATCAGAGCTAAATGGAACCACGACACTCAGGACTTAGGATTCGGTTAGTCCAGCCAGGTGTTCCTCTTTAGGTTCAATGCGCGCTCACGTGAAAGGAGCCTTTATCGCCTCATTTTACTCACCTCTATAGATCTAGAGCAGTCTATTTCTCTCAAGAGAAACAGATGAGGAGTTCAAGAGTCAGATAACAGCACTGGGCAACACAGTTGCACATACTGGCTAGGGAGGCTGCTGGCAACAAATAGCCCATCGTGTTAATTTGTAGAAGTGAAAAGATTATGCATATTGTCGATAAAATAACTATGCCAAATGCAGAATTGTGCACCATTAATCCCAATAGAGTGAGGATGATTTCAAAATGCAGAAGCAACGTCCAACCTGCCTTATTCTATAATTGAGGGAATTCACTTTAAAAACACCCTATGTAGGAAATGTATGGCATATGTTTTCAACCACTGAGAGGTAGCGGCGGTGGCGTTGTGGATTATTATAAGACCCCAACGCCAGCGACCGGGGTTCAAATCCCGCTGGTCCATCAAGCCTTTTACCCCCATACTTGTGGTGCCAGCACGGCCTTGACAACATGGATTCAAGTTTGAAATAAGCACAAAAATCAAAGCACTGTTGTAGCGAACACCCTCTGATGAGAACCTGTATCTCATAAAGAATATTCTCAGGCAATGCCAAGGGGTCATATCTGTCCCGAAAGGCTCTGTCTCCAGGGAGACCCCTGAACGATACGGGCTCCCAGGTCCACGGGGAAACCCACGAATGGTGACGCCATTGTCAAAGGAGGGCGAGGAAGCTGCACTTAGCTCACCTGAAAACCTGCTCCGACCAGGTTTGGTTGACAGCGTAAGTCACCATGGTGATACAGTGACGCTTAAAGAGAGCGACTCTGGTGTCCCGGCTAAACCAGGCTTTGAGCTCAACATAGCTCTAACCCACTAACGGAGGTTGGTAGTACACCCCACTGCCCTCTCCACACTCCACCCGCCCGGCCCCCCACTGGGTACCAGGGAGCTGCCAGGGACCCGTCAGGTTGACGTTGGCTCACTGGTTGGTTCGTCTGTGTGATGTGGAGATAAGCAGAGCTTCTCACCTGTTCACACTCTGTTAACTTCATCGCATCCCTCAACAGATCTGAGGAAGAAATGAGGGATAAGAGACATGAGAGGAACGGAAGACAGGGATTAGGATCAGTTTACACACAGTACGCATGTCCTTTAAATAGGATTAGCAATGTTGTCCAACAAAAGTTCAAATGTCATTAAGCAAAAGGACTTTTAGCTTTCCCATATTAAGACATAAGAAAAAGCTTGATTGTATGGATCAAGTAAGGTCTATATATTTTCATGTTATTTAGGTCACTGTCATCGTCACTGAAAACGTTCTTAAGTCCTTTAGAAAGAACCACTGTAATATCCAATCTTTTTCAAGTCTCCGCCACAAGTTAGTGGTCGTGTTCTTTCTGAGTCCCCAGTGCTTTACGGAGGCACACAACACCCAAGTGATACCAAATGATATCAATATCAACGATCCCAGGAAACGGAGCCTTGCATATGGAGTACTCTGCACTGACGCTACGTGATTCAACACCACAGAGAGAAAAGCTTAGTTTACGCTTCATGCTATTGTTTGTGGTGTCTTTTTCCACCATCAATATAATAATAAAAGGTCCTGTTCCTGAAGTGGACTCCACACGTAGGATGTGTAACCACCAGCCCTACGGTGTAGGCCAGCAGGGGGAGCAGGTGCACTGTGGCCAGTCCCTTCATCTACTCATATCCTACAGATTGTTTTTATCATCCTTTTTTCCACATCGACCAATCGATTGATTGTAGGTCGACGAGATTGTGTGTGGTTGACTACAGCCCTGATATAATCTACACTGTCTCCTGTCTCCAGCTACTCCCTCTGTGACAGGATCCATGGAACAGGATACATTCACATCTGGTAATGAAACGAGACGAGAGGATCCAGGGTAACTTTATTAGAACTTCATTAAAGGGGGAGTTCGGGATTTTGGACTTCGAACCTCATTTCCAAGTGAGCCAGTGTGTTATTTACCTTCTAGTTGCATAAATCGCTAGTGCTAGGGTAGCGCAAGTCGAGGGGATCCGCTAGCCTGCCAATAAAAACAGTTTTACCCACTCCACAGTACACCCGAGGCAAACCAATTATAATGCCCGAATATTGATGTAAATGTCTGTGTTGATAGAATAATATTATAAATAAAACTATCCTTGAATCGCAATGATCACATTACATTTTGGGGGACTACTTCCTGGTAAAGGTAAACAGAAGCACACTCCAGGTAATATCAGTCCGCCGCTGCCGTAGCCTGCTTCCAACTACAGGGATTATAAACTAAATGCAATGCGATGCAAGGGTACATTTATTTCTAACATTATTCTATCAACACAGACATTTACATAGACAGTCTGGCGTTATAATTGGTTTGCCTTGGGTGTACTTTGGAGTGGGTAAAACTGTGGCCGGCTAGCAGATCTCTTTGACTTGCACTAGCCTAGCACAATTGATTTCTTCAACTAGAAGGACTGAATGAAAAGTGTTGCAAACAGTCTCCAATGACAAATAAAGCAACACAAGTACCCCTTTATGCCTCCTCCACCTATCTCTTCCCTACACACACACGTTCCTAGGTCCCCTGCACTGGGTGAAAGATAACCACGTGCGTGGGGCCTGATAGCGGGGAAACAGAGGCCCTTGCATGGGGGGCAGGGGCGTCCAGAGGGTTCAATACCCAGGGGACGCTCTCACATTGCTGTTCACTTCTGCCTGTTTTGCTAATAAAAAAAGACATTGGCACTGGTTCACGCAGCGCAGCGACATGTAGGGGCTTTATCTAGGGGGGCTGATCTAAGAGATTTTGTATGTTTTAAAGAAAGCTGAAAAATACGATCAAAAACTGACATAATCTGAATGTCTATCAGGATATGATTATTTGTCCATATGGCCCTCCCCGAGTTGATAGTTGTGTACGTCAAAGAGAGGGTTCAATATTAAACAGGAAATGTTTAAAATGTTCAAAAATGAACTACAATCATCCTCAGAATGTGAAGAAATAAACGTTATGTCCAAGAAGTGTATGACTTGTGTTAGAGATACGATGAAGCACCTTTAAGCCTCTGGGATACACTGCACACTGTGGGGGGCATTTAATATGCAACTGCGCATTACAGTGGATCTACGAAGGACTACGACTGGACCTAATATTAATAATCATCTAATTTTGTCTCTTTTGAAAAGCCGCTTTCTTGTCCTTCTGCTTTGAAGAACTCATCTCCCATCTCATAAATAAGGTGTTGGTATACAGAACTTTGTTTACCTGCAAATGACAACCTGCATGTTCCAGTCTGTTCAGTAGAGATCTAACCCGCTCCCGGCTAGCCCGCTCCCGGCTAACCCGCTCCCGGCTAGCCCGCTCCCGGCTAGCCCGCTCCCGGCTAGCCCGCTCCCGGCTAGCCCGCTCCCGGCTAACCCGCTCCCGGCTAGCCCGCTCCCGGCTAGCCCACTCCCGGCTAACCCGCTCCCAGCTACCCCGCTCCCGGCTAACCCGCTCCCGGCTAACCCGCTCCTGGCTCAGCTGTTCAGTTGATCTTTGAAGCTTTGAGGAGCTGCCGTGCTGCAGTTGCCCACAATAAGACGACCCACCTGCAGCGCTGCTGTGGCAGGCGATGGCCGCTTCGTACTTCCCAGCTGCTAGCAGACGGTCGGCCTTCCTGGACTGCTGGTGGGCCTGGGGCCGTGGGCAGCCACGAGGACGCGGTCCAGAAGAACAAAGATGTTTTAGTGACGGCAGTGTAAAGGCACAGGGGGGAGGAAGACCGATGGAGTACCATGAGAGGGGAACAAAAAGAGAGACAAACACATTAGTGGAGATGAGGAATGAGACACGTTCATAAGAACCAATGACATTAGACAGGTTGTACAACATAGTACTAAATAAACAGGCATGACTGTTTTATCATACAATATGAAACACCTTTCCTCTACGTTCCAGTTTAGATGTTGTTCATGATGACAGGTCATTAAGGATGTCTTTAGTTGTTTAAGGTGTAGGACAGGTCATTAAGGATGTCTTTAGTTGTTTAAGGTGTAGGACAGGTCATTAATGATGTCTTTAGTTGTTTAAGGTGTTGGACAGGTCATTAAGGATGTCTTTAGTTGTAGGACCTGAAAACAGGTCAGATTCCAGCTGATCCGTCCTGCTCTTTGTTCATGACACAACAACAACAACATCCCTGGAAGAGACGGGCTGTCAACAACTATGGAAGCTAAGGCTGCTAACTTTAGCTTTAGCCTGGCTAGCTGCTAGCCACCGGAGCGTTAGCTCGTTATTGCAACATCGGCAGATACTCACGAGGTTGAGGGGGCTGTCCTCCACCTCCATGAAGACGACTCTCGGAGAACCCACACCTCACGCACTGTACCCCCAGAGGACTGTCATTCACCGCGGCGTGAGGCAGCTTTAACCCGACATCAGGAGCCGGGGGACGGGGAGACGGGTCGGAGTTGGCGGTCGGGTCCGGTCTGCGCAGCTGCGTCATGACGCGCGGCTCCACGGGGGGGGGGGTACGCCACGTCACTTCCGGGATATGCCCCTCCTAATGTCACGTGCTTTTTGTTGTCATTCTCATTTCATGAACCTTTGTACCAATCTCAAGGAAATTATAATCACAATTATTGAGTTTAAACGTGTAAATAAAGCATTATATACAGCATCGAGACCAACCGCTGGAGGGCTGAAGACCCGGAGGAGGACGAGGACTCCCTGGTCCGGGACGACATGAGTTCACGTATGTAACGTTGTGATGCAACGTTGATCAGTTTAGGGTTTAACTAACATGAGCTTCGTGTGAATGACACAACGCCATTACGTCTCCTGTCACTCTTGAGTGATGAAAAAGAAAAGTCACACCTGCCTCCTCGCGACCACCATGGCCTCCATCCTCCTGCTGATGATGGTGCTGTACGGCTCCATAAGCAGCCAGCAGCACCAAGAGGGCGCCCCGTTCAGACACGACTACCAGCTACTGGGGAGACCTCTGTTCAAACTGGACATATCGTGGCCAAAGTACCCGGAGCTCTTCAGAGGTGCTGTGTTCGCAGTGGCTGTGAACCACTACGGAGAGGTGGTCTATGTGGCACAGAGAGGTGAGCGTGGATCACTTTGATCTTGATAATGATCACAATCAGCGCAGCAAGTTGTGATCTGAGTTATTATTGCTCTGAGTTGTATGGTCTCCTTTCCCCCTGTTGATAGGCGATGCTGTACCCAAGGTCTTGGTCTTCACGACCAGTGGAGACCTCCTGATGGCCTGGAACACCAGTACCTTGGAGATGCCTCACGGGATATTTCTAGCAGACGCGGAGTCGTCTAACCCCACCATTTGGATCACAGACGTGGGGAACGGGCCGTACGGCCACTGCGTCAAACAGTACTCCCCCTCCGGGAACCTCCTTCAGGTTAAATATACACGTCTTATCCAAATGCTGCATGTCTAACGCAGCTAACAAACTGCAACGTGGGCGTTTGGAAATATGTACATAATGCATTTTTTTCAAGTGATGTTTTAATGTACATAGAGTCAATACGCTGTTGGATGGGACTGTGTGTGCAACCCCATGCACTCTACAACATACTATTTAAATACATATTTCTCTGTAAATTGCACAGCATTTTAGAATAAACCATAGCTGGTACAACTACCACTTGAACACTTCACACTTTACACTACACTTTACACTTAACACTACACTTCACACTTTACACTACACTTTACCCTTAACACTACACTTCACACTTTACACTACACCTTACACTTTGCTACACCTCATTACTTATTATTACTTATTACCACTGTTTTAGTTTCTCTACCTATTATTACTTATGTTATTTAATTAATTTATTATTATTTATTATTGTGATCTATTGATACTGCTACTTACTTTTAATTTACTTTATCTTTTATTATTGCTGCTATGTCAATGATGAGGAACCAAGCCTAAGAATTGTACTCTCGTGTACAATAAGATGTAATCAAAGTGCTTCTGACGGTGCTTCTGACGGTGCTTCTGACGGTGCTTCTGACGGTGCTTCTGGTCCGGGTTCCAGGTGCTGGGGACCCCGGGTACGGCCGGCTCCAGGCTCAGCCCCCTTCAGTTCGACCAGCCGGCCGAGGTGTTCGTCCAGCGCTCCGGGGAGATCTACGTGGTGGACGGCGACGGCGGCGCCAACAACCGGCTCATCAAGCTGTCCAAGGACCTGGAGGTGCTGTGGGTCCACGGGGAGCGCGGGCCGGGCCTGGCCCAGTTCTACATCCCCCACAGCGTCATGGTGGACAGCTACCAGCGGGTCTGGGTGGCCGACCGCGGCAACAAGAGGATCCAGGTGTTTGACGCGGTCACGGGGGACTGGCTGGCCACCTGGGGCAGCTGCTTCCCCGAGGACGCGCCCTACTCCGTCCGGCTCACCCCCGACAAGAAGTACATGGTGGTCGCCCAGCTCAACGCCAACCGGGTCTCTCTGCTGGAGGCCCCGCCCGTGGGCGTGGTCGGCCAGTGCAAGGTGGTGGGCATGATTCGGTTACCGGATGACGTCAAGCCCCACTTGGTGGACGTGGACCAGAAGACGGGCGCTCTGTACGTGGCGGAGATCGGGGCGGGGCAAGCCCAGAAGTATGTCCCCATTCACCAGGATGGGGGCTCCTTCTACTGAGAGGCTACGACCTCACCTCCCCCCTGGGGCTCCTCTCACCACGGCCTGCCCCCTGGAGGATGGGAGGCTGTGAATGGGGCAGAGGGACGACTGGCCACATTCACATGCAACCTCCCATTTGCACGTTACAGATATTGCTTTGTCAAACTCTTTCTCCTCTTCCAGTTTCTTCCACGCTAACGGAGCTCCTCACACAGACCATGAGGAGGAAGAGGAACATGGAAAAGTCTTTTAGTAGCAGGAAGGCCCAGAGCTGAGCGGCTGCTGTACCATGCTACTCTGAATCTCTACGTCTAGGTTACACCACTTGATTTAAAAGCTTAAGGAAATTGCATTATTACTGTTATCCCCCTACTGTTCATTTAGCTTCACCTTTTGCGGACTTGCGTTGTAGATTTAGCTAAGCCCCATTGCTCAGCGTGCTCTGTACTCGTGCTAAGACGTGTACTGGAATACAGTACTGTACTGCAGTTTACAATACTGTGGTGGAGAAAAACCTAACGTAGTCTCATACACATAGTATCAATGAAACCTCTAGGCATGAAGTGGGTTAGCTGGTAGTAGGATGGTTGTTATGTGAGCAGTATCATTAATATGCAAAAATCTTTATTATGTTCTGAAATATATTGCTCTTGGTTCAGCGTTTATTAATTGTAGGTGTTTTGAGCAAACGTTTTCTTCAGCATTATAGTTGACCTTTCATGTGGGTACATGCACTGATATATTTGTTGGGCCTGTAGAATGAGCACTGCAGAGGAAAGGATTCTTTGACTATGCCACACAGCTGTTCAGACTATTTAGTCTGTCACTGCGTAAAGGATTTACTCAAAAGTGTAATTCCAAGCCTTTCTCCAGATACTAAACAGACTGGGTAAGTCCCAGGCTGGATTCAACTGGGAGAATGCTCTTTATTATTTGGACTCATCATTTGAACCAAAGTTATTGGGAACAAAAGTGATGCACACAGTTCCATGCAGGTTTAATCAAATGTGATGCAGGTAAATAGTCAAATAATTACTCTAAATGCACCTTTTTTTGCCAAATGAGACCAGATATTATATATTATATTATGTCAAGGACCCTCGTGTGTGGGAACTCTCCTACTCGTATGCTTTTCTTTATCATTAGAATTAGAATTATTATAATATGATTACTATTATCATGTACATAAGTTAATGTGAGTTGATGTAAGTGCAGGTTGAACCTTTCAGCCTAGAATGCGTGCATGTGAGAACATACTCTGTCCCGTTGTCTATACTAGATTGACAACAAATAACTAAATATTTTTGAAATAATCTGTACAATGGATTTGTGATGTGATTCATGCTGGGCCAATGTAAGGGTTTTTATTGTCTCCATGACAGAAACAACCAGTGAGTGAATGAGGAGAGAAACATCCTATAATGCCCTTCCCAACCTGTACCTGGTTGTAGATGCTTTGCCACATGGCTCTAAAGAAGAACATGTTAATATGTCAATGGTCATATTCTAACATAGTATAATCTGTCTATAGCAGTGTGTGGGATTGCACCCCACATACAGTCTATACCTACATTGTTTACCTGCTTATGATCGCTGATCTGTCGTTTCAATGTGTATGTCTTTCTCAGATCAAACACTGTTTGATCTCACACCCCTGTTTGTTTAAGAAAATGTACTGCAGTGTTTCACAACCAAAATAAATGTGGCACTTTAACTCATCTCACACTTGCATCTACAGTGACATGGTGTGCATTGGGACACTGTGAACGAAACGTTTCAGTCTTGATCAGCTCGATATGAATATGCCATGTGCTGTGTTTTATTCAGACCACATCGTGAGTCTGAATAAACAGAGCGATGCAGCATTGCACCACTAGATGGGGCTCCAGTATGGACGTGTGGGTTGGTCACTGCTCAGAAGTCTGATTCTCCATCCCCGCTCGCGGTTATTCAATTGCATGCTTCTCTCCTCGATCACAAGGTCTTCTATCGCTTTTAGTGTTGAAGGCGCTGGTTCCAACTCGGGCTGTTCCTTTGCACCTTAATCAGCAAGTCAGTGATCAAGATCGATGATTTCAAACGGACAGCCCATTGAAGTTAAGGTCTCAGTACCAGAGAATGTCTAATATGAAGAGAACTGGCACTCTTTTGTGACTTGCTGTTCTGAGCTGGTTGCGGTAAGGCGTCTCTGTCCATGAGAGGGCGCTCACCGGTGGGGGCACAATGGATGGGAGTCGATGGGGTTTCACCCTCAAATTCCCCTTTTCTCAGGGTGTAATTCTTTTTCAAGCAATTTAAAAGTTTGAAAGTCACATTCAAAAGGGGGGGCTAAGATAATACACTCAGCTGAATATTATTTTTTTTAAGTTCACTTCCGTTCAAACAGATGACGACGTCTGATCACTGCCCGAAGTCTTACTTTACGGAAAGTTCTGTGTCACTTTGGCACTTCCACATATATATATCTATATATAGATAT
>JAOPUD010000070.1:17177986-17189884 GCA_027122715.1 Trisopterus minutus
CACACACACACACACACACACACACACACACACACACACACACACACACACACACACACACACACACACACAAACATCCATTTTTCAGTTCTCCCAAACATACATACAAAATGTAGTACACATTTACACACATTCAACATTCAAACCCAAAACACACGGATCAAAAAAAAGGGAGAATAGCAAAAAGGAAAGCATAGAGAAAGACATAGGACAGACATGGAGAGATGAAAAGAAGGAAAGATTACTTTAAAAAGAGTTGTGCTTTTATAACAAAGCAACCCCCACCACTTAAGTATGTTAAGCAGTATGCTAACCCTCACCCAAAACAAACACTATGGAAGATGCACAACCTCTCCCTCTACATCTTCCTGTGATGAGATCAACCACAGCACACAGACACAAAACACACCTTTTACACCCAAAAGTCGAATGTATCAAAACGGCGGCGTTATGGCGTAGGATTTGTGAAACGCCATGCTCAGAGTTCAGCCATTTTGGGGAGTTTTTGTCCAGTGTGTATGTAGTTTGGTGTATCAATAATGGTTTAACCAGGTGTCAACGCTGCAGTTTATCAGGCTGGTGAAGAAACACATTGAAAACCATGTTGTCACGGAAACCGGCGGGTGGGAATAGGCAAGTGGACACAGAAGCAACCACAAAACGGGACAGTAGACTGGATACAACCGGATGCAGCTGAGGAAAAATTACAGTTGCAAAACATGACTGAAAGCCACTTTATTTCTTGGCAAAATAAATCGGAAAGAATTCTACATAAAATATAATAATTATTAATATAATAATTAAATAAAACAACACTTCCGTAAATGAAGAAAAACGTAAAAATATTACCATATTATATTAAAGTCGCAATGTGAACCGCATAACCAACTTGCAGTTTAAAATTTACGAAGACATTTCTGCCAATCAATAGTGATCTCAATAAAGTTATCAATAAGGGATAAATTATACTATTCTGTCAGAGTGGACAGAACAGGCCATCAGAGTGGATGGAACATTTTTTTTTATTATTATTTCTTTTTCTCCCGCACTCTAACTGGGCCTCAATCTGACCCACCGCGTCTTTAACATGATGAGGTTATGCTACTTCTGCCAGTTATCATCATCAGTTATCAAGGTTTCAGAAAGAAATCAAAGGTAAATAAAAAAAATATTAATTAGATATAATGTAATTACAAATAAACCAAAACATTTTCAGGCTTCTTACTTACAATGGTTAACCAGAGGATGATATGTTATATTAGAGATTTGTATTTGCATGATTATTATTATCAGAATTACTGCACTAGTATTACTATTAGTACCATTATTGCTATAAACTACACATAATTGACACATATTTTAGAACCAGTCAAAACCTCCTCTGGTCCATCCACATAAACAATAAATACGATGAGAAATTAGAAGAAAAACAACCCATAATTGCACCCCACAGTGCAAGTAAACACTGGCCTGTAGTGCTGTAATGCTATTGAGATGAACGATCAATACCTATGACACAATCAGAGGTCTATGGAGGCAGGTTACCACTATGGATACAATAACAGGACTGTGTTGAGAAACCTAAATAGTTACCTCATACATGTCCTACAACATGGCAAGTAACCATGGTGACTATGACAAGAGACCCGATTGTGATTGGTTAAATGGATTAATAAGCAGGCTACAGCCATCAACGATCAGCCTCTTGTGAAATAAATAAATGTCTGCTTTTTGGCAAAAAACTGATTGTGTTGTATGCCCCGTGATTTAGGATTGTTTTGTTGACTCAACAAGTAATCATGCTCAATGTAAAATGACCTTTAGAAAGAACTCCTAAAATGTGAATATTTAAATGGGATAACACAAAACAATGATGAGTACATTCAAATAATAAGAGCTATATAAATTGCATATTTAAGGCGTCATGAGGGCAAGGGCAAAATCATTCTAGACTTTCCCACTTAACCAATGCTCAGTTGGGATGCATTGATGTGTGATCCACAGCCTGTCACAGCTGGATCAAAGATCCTTGTTGCAGTTCAGAGACACAATGCAGATCTTCACAGAACTTGCCAGCTTTTATAATCCCGCACAGCGTACACAAGGGGGCACCCAACCTCAAATGTCCATGAATGGACGAGCATCACGAGGGTCTGCTCTGTGGTACAGGCTACCCTCCACATGGTGGAAGGTGTGTGGTGCATCATAATCACTGAAAGTAACGTGTTGGGATTTCGCCTTGGGCATCCATTACTTTTTTGTCATGCATATTCCCTGCTTGACCAATCAGTGATGATCTGACGCAAACCTCTGCGGTGACGGGCCACTCATTGCTGACCTCTGCGTGCCTCAGTCTTCAAGCCTTGGCTTTAAACACAGATTCAGAGCTTGGTTTGTTGGCGGTATGGAGAAAACTAGCGAGCCAGCAGGGCACTTTGTATGCTCGTACCTTGTTTGGCTGAACAAAGATTTAGTTTATTGAATATTGTTGTTTGGTGAATACTACACTGCCCCCTAGTGAACATATGTATGTTGGTAGAAATATAACAAGCTCAAGAATACACTAACAGAAAGCATCGTATACCCCCCTCCCCTCCCTTCACCAACGGAGGAGCAGTGGAACACAATGATTTGAGAGAGAGAGAGAGAGAGAGAGAGAGAGAGAGAGAGAGAGAGAGAGCGAGAGAGAGCGAAACGAAGATGAACACGGGGATAAGACAAGGCGAGCTGTATTACATTGTAATACATTAAACTGTAATACATTAAACTGTATTCTAATCAATATTACCATGTGTGGTTCATCAGAAGCTCAATGCAATCTTTACACACAATAAATATCCATAAATAATATATAAGAATACACACTAAAATCTACTACGGCTCGTCTTTGCCAACCTTTGATGAAGCAGAATCCTGTACACATTCTGTGATGCATGTCTTTGTGTTGAGGGGATTCGAGCGGACAAGATAAGTTAAAATAAGTTGTCCTTTCTTGGTTTCTAATCAAATGAGGTGAAAATGGTCCGTATATCTAAAGGTTGATAGTTGCGTAACATGGCACACGACACAATTTGGCACAAGAGAACAAAATCGCTAGAAAGGGTGAAGAAAACAAAACAAAAGAACAGGACTATGACATTAAAATGCACAGGTCAGCTACACCCTGGAAAAAAGCAACCAATACAATGGGGTGAGACGCCATCAGATGTGGAGTACAAAGCAAGCTATAGACCGAGTGGAGAGGAGCGGGACAGAAGTGACACCACCACCAGACAACGACCATATGGCAGAGGGCATAGTTACCACGCTCAGAGGTGATGGCTGAGGAGGGGAGACAGAAAACAGCAAAAAGGCAAAGAAAGGGAACAGAAGAAAAGCCAGTAGTCAAATAGAGTTTAAAAACCTCCCTACGGATTTAAAAAATTCAAATAATTCTTACAAATAAACTGGTAAAAAAAAGAATTGATATAAAAACTGGTAGCACTTTATAACAAATTCCCTTAGCAAGCCAGATGATGATGTATCAACATTATTAACTTTATTTACTTATTTTTTATCATTGCACCATAAGATGCAAATTTGTATTTTTGGATATATTACCAAGAATGATTTGACAAATCATAAATAATCATACAAATTGACAACCAAAACCCAGGTATTGAAGGTCCATCTGCCAGCATAAGCAAATGTTTAATATATATATATTTTTACTATTGTCAAAAATCTTGACATTGATTATGAACAAAAAGTATGAATATGAATATAATGAATATTACTAGGACTGGGCAAGTCAACACGTTAACTACGCGTTAACGCAATCATATTTGAAAGCGATTAATAAAAATTGACGCATTAACGCACTCTTTTTTTTTCCTTTCTTTTTCATTTTAAAAGGTTTTGCCCACAGAATGTCAACATTCATATCAAAAATCATTGTTTTTAGTTTCACTTTCACTTACATTCAATTACACTTGCAGTAAATGACAGCCTGTTTACAATTTCAGCTATTTATTTGAATTTAACTACACTTGTAGTAACTGTTTACAATTGTACTTTACAATTGTACTAATTAACTGCCTGTTTACATTTCCAAAATCTGTGGTGTTCCGTAAGTTTCATATTCAACCCACACTGAGTGAGCCAATAAAACTCCCTCAAGATCACTTGGTCTAGTGCTTATTGCTTATTCGGTATGAATGATAATGTGTCATACCAATTGATAATCTAATCATTTAACTTCCATTGGAGTGGATTTAAAACAGTGTGATGAACGTGTGATTAATCGTGAGTTAACACACCAATACCATGTGATTAATCATGATTAAAACTTTTAATCTTTGCCCAGCCCTAAATATTACCTATGAAGCTTGAAATCAATATATTCATGGTTAATGAATAACACTATCACTATACGATACGTTGCCTGTGGCAACGATGATATCCCGATGCAGCTATACTCGATACACAAAAATCTACACTGCATCAGGATATCTGTGTGACTAGAAGCATAACAAACGTGTTTCATGAAAACCTGGAATATCAGAAATCGTGTTCTGATGTTGTGCTAGAAGGTAATATGTGATGGATAAGGAAAACAAAAGAATGCAGTGCTGACTGAGCTGATATTTGGGTCTGTGTATTGGTTTGTTATTTAATATCAGGTAGTCAAAGGAAGAAGGTGTATGGAATGTATGGGTTAGGCAAATTCAAAATAATAAATCTTGGGTTATTCTAATTTAGATTATTTTTTGTACAGCCTAGAAGGGAAAAAAAGTGCTTTAAGTGTACATATACCTATGTAGGTATTCCTGGAAGATAACAAACACAATACATTTTGGTGAAGTCTTTTCAGGAGGAAGCACTAATATCACTGTCTGTAGATTAAATATGTTAAGGTTTATACTCAAAAACTAATAATTCCCATAGTGCTGACTCACATCTGTACTATTAAGTCCAGTTTGGGGTTGCATGCTGTTGAAGGAGGTCTAATGTTTTTGCGAATATTTGGTGCCTGAGAAAGTTAGAGAAACAGACATATATTTCTATATAGGGTCAAATCATAATACTAACATATGGTTATGGCCCACACAGAAAATAAACAAAAACTGGTGGTACGTAGTAAGAGGTACGTAGTAAGAGGAAACCTTAATCATAATCGTAAACCATTAGATTAATCTTGAGTGGATGGGTCCAAGATGGGTGGTTTGGTTATGCCATTCTAATACAGTTGACAACTAGATGTGACTTGGACCTACACGCCTATGTAGGTCCAAGTCACATAAAAGATTCAGCTGCACCACGTGGATGAGACAATCATCATGTTGGGCAAATGACCAAAATGGCTTACGTTTGCCCAGCTTATCATATCTTATCAGCTTATCAGATTCTGTATGGTAACCACTGGCTTGCACATTGTTGTTACCACATGGGAACATTTCATTTTCGCTACCAACTTGTTAAATATTTTATGCAAGATAACTTTACATAATGATCACACCGTGATGATATATGAATGGTCTTGGCAATATCCCGTAAAGAAAACAGGGATGGATGTGACCCAGACATAATCAAATAAACACTGAGTGGTCTATCCTATACACCATAAGAAGGTGTGTATCCTGCAAACTATTTAATTAGGCTTTAGAGACGGGAAGGAAAGGACGATATAGTGCTTCAGATAAGCCTGACTTCAGACAACTCCAAATCTGGATGTTTTAGGACTAGGATTACCAATCAACCAGTATGTTTCCAATAGTCGGTCAATGCACTTATCTGTCCATTCTGAATCATGTTTTTGTATTTACTTACATCCGTAATGTATCCACACACAATTAACCCAAAGCCAATAAGATCACAAACAAAGTTTCTCAGCAGCAACAAGGTGGTCAAATCCTGTGAGCTTAAACAAAGACCCCTTGTTACGGCCCGAGTTGGACTCTGTTCATCTGAAGCTGGTGGTGAGATCGCCCAGCAAACGGTGCGGTTATGTTCATCTAACAGCTGGGAACCAGCTCCAGACGGTCTAGCTGGACTGGTCAGCCTGAACCGTGAAGGCGCATTCAGAGTTGGGATTCATCCAAACACAGGCGGAGGTGGTTGTGAGTGAGATGTGGCATTCCCCATCACATTACTTTTTAAATCATGACACCATCATGGATAATATCAAACCAGAAGTTTAATTCCATCAAGACCAAAAACTGTCTCAGACAATGCACAAACTAGGGGGTAAATGTGTGAATGAATGAATGGTGGTAAAGCTGCCCAGCACCCTTACCTAACCCTCCGAACTATAAGGTGCACCGCTGAGTCTTTCTAGGACGTGATGTAGACGGACATGGGGATGCTTAGTGCAGACAACACCAGTGATTTAGACTATATAGACTTAAGAGATGCAGGAATGAGGTGAGAAGAAGACCTTAGATGATTCATGTTGATGAAGACAATGCTCAAAAGCTACAGACTGTTAGACATTTGGCATTGTATGAATAAGTGAATCATCATTTGATAGTGATAACCCATTCAATGGATTGCGTCACTTCATCTATAGAATTTACTTTTGTGCAAATATATACGTACTGTATATCCTTTGGCATTCACAAACACTGCAATGATTTCAAGTTGCTTTAAGCCATATGGACAGCCATGTAAAAAATACCCACAATTGCTTAATCACAGTAAAAAACCGAAGGCAAATAATAACTAATAGTAAATGTATTTCACCCAAATGTCAGAAAAATCACCAAGTTTTGACTTAAAAAATGAGCGAGTGAGTGATAAAAACTTAAAGATGAAGGCTGCAATGAGGCTCCGATCAGTCTACTAGGAGCAGTATGTTTGGGATTCATAAATAGATTAGTAGAACACAGGAAGATCATCACTGACTATGCCTTTTTCAGCATAATCCTGTAATGTGTTAGAATACCGTGCATTCTTGTGGTACTGTGTGCATCGAAGGTGTTCAACAGGTTGGGCAGCATGAGGGGTGTTTCCCAGCTGGCTTTGGGATGACTTTATGAGCTAAATCCACCGGACTGTGCTGTTGCCTACCTGATCCTTCCTCCGTCACCATGCCCAGTCCCTCCGCCTTGTTCTGCCTCTCGAACGCATTCAGATCCAGAACGCTGAAACACACCACAGAGTCTGAGCATGTCCCTTTCTGTTTACATGTTTACCTGGAAAGTTGTTGGGTTACAACAAACAGCCATCATGGGAAGAAAAGCTACAATCCTGTTAATAAGCCACTATTCGGAAGATACAGGAAATCATTCAACGTGTGTTGCCCTCAAATCAACAGGAGCTAGGCTACTGTCACTCTGCAAGTGACTCTGTTCCTAAAGTTAGACCCCAATTTAGTGTTTTAATCAAGGAACTCATATCACAATATTGCAACGAAGGGACAACGGCAGAAAGTGTGTGTGCTTGGAACTCCGTCTGGGCAGCAGTGGATTGTTGACGGCCACGTCACCGAGGGTTCTGCCTCTCTGACCCTTCTACACTCTGGGTAGCACTACTATGTTAAAGTATAACACTACATGATATATGATATATATATATGATATACAATACCCCTCTATATAATGCTCATAAATGACGGTACTAGCTCAAAAAATACATTTAAAAAATGGTGTGGGATGTAGCCATGGGGATAAAGCACACCCTCTCCTTCCTTGAAGTTTCAAAATCTCATAGTGTTGAAATTTGAGCTGAAACAGTGGGTTCCCTTACTCTGTAAATGATGGTGGTGGTTTTCCAGGCTTACCCTGTTAGATGACACCCTCTGTGTGTTCACCCTCCTCCAACAACTCATTCTGCATGTCTCAGTGGGTTGCACCACGAGCCACTCACTCTGCACCCAGTGGGTGGTGGTGCATCAGCCACATTCAGATCCATGGTGGTAGGATTCAGGGGCCATGTGCCCTAGCGAACACCTATTTCGTCTATTGCTATGTATGTACAATTTGATGAAATTTGTGAAATTAATGCAACCAATGCTGGAAAACACTATGGATCTGCCCACGCATATCTAGAACAAAAGTCTGTGCTCTGTCTCTGAAGGAAGTTGTCTTGGTACCAGGGAGCAGGCTCACGTCCGTTGAGACGCCTTGGAATTAGCTGCTAGGCTCTGCTATTATGCTAAAAGTTACACTGGAGGAACAACTCGGTTGTCAACTCTGCTGCCACTACAGGCTGACAGCAGTCACCCGCTGTGGCTACCACTATGTTGCTCTGTAGTTTCTGGTGAAACTTGAGTAAAAGTAGATCATAAAGACATAAACGGATGGGGGTTCCATGGCGTTACAGTCATTAAAGGCCCGATCCATGACAGGGGCTAAGGTGATAGCCTTAGCTGTGTTTTTTGTCGTATTGTATTCACTCCTAGTTTCATTAGTCTGGGGACCTGGTTCTCTTTGGGCTGAAGGGACTTCAGGACACACTCCAGTGGATTAGCGACCGGCGACCCACTTTGCTTGCAAAGTCTACAGTCAACAGTTAAGCTAAAGTTGTCAGAGTTGAGAGATTTGCTTCCTGAGCGGTAAAAGCGAGGAGAGGTCTCTACCTGATGATGCTGTGTCTGTGCCCTCTGACCCAGGGCTACCGGCTGCTAGCCTGTCATTGGCTGGCGGAAATGCTCATGCTTCTGAGGACTGCACAAAGGGGCGTACCCCACTGTGACATAAGGAGGACTGTTGAACCAGTACCAGGGTTAACTGCAGTCATTATGTATCAGGGGTGGGATGGTGGTCTGGGACAGAGACTGAACAAAAGGGTGAATGCATTCGACTTCCCAGTACACACATAAAAGTCCTGTTTCTCATGCTCTTATTCTGTTTCACTCTTCTTCTGTTTTTTTCTGCCAGTGATGCACGTAGAATGCAGACCAACAAGGGAATATCATTCTGCTTCCTGTAGTTCTACAACATTCATGGATGGATGAGAGTCAATGTTCATCAATACGTTTCATACTGAGACTTAATGGCTACTTCAGTTTTACATGTAGACACTAAGATGTGTTTGCTGTGCTCCGTCGCTGAACAACGCACCTGCAGGACTGCATGAGGCCGGCCAGACCCTGGAAGAAACCCACATCCTTCTTGTCTCTCAGATAGTCCAGCATTTTCTGTCAAGAGAGTAAGAGAACAAAACGAGGCATAGCCCGGTCAGAAAGGTACATTCTCTTTTTACAGACATTACCTCTAATCTCACATTTAATCGAACCCTAACCAGGAAATGGATTCATGTGAGGCTCGTGGCAAGCTGAGAGATGGTCTGGATTTATCCTATGAATTGGGCACATCAGTCTCCTGAGCCTAAGACTAAGAACGTGAGTAGTAAAACATCCAGGACAGGAAGGATAAATATGGGTTCTTCAATTTAGAATTTGACAAAGGAATATCAGAAATCTGCAGTGGAAAGGGATTTCCCTCAATGTGATTCCCCCCTCTCTGCACTTGCTCAGATTTCCCTCCCTCTTTCTTGCCGATACACACACATTTAGAGCATTCCAGCATTTCATTGGGAGAAGAGAACGTCTGGGAAGGAGGTTGAGGTACCTGCTGCACGGTGGAGTTACCCCCGTTGAGGACGGCTATCCCCAGCTTCAGAGTGGACGCCACCATGGGGCCCATCTCACCTAGGATCAGACACACATGCTACTGTAGTGGTGCCTGGTGGGAAGTCTGGGTACTGGACAGGAGCAGACATTACAGAGAGATACACATTGGTTTAAAATAAATAAAAAAAATTATAATTGATTAGCTACTTCTAAAGCCAAAAGCTGGGTTGTGTCAGGGCAGACCTCCTCATTGGGTTGTGTTGTTGGTGATGGCTGTTTTAAGCAGCCTCACCTGGCCCGACTGACTGATCAGACTCTTGGGCTGGTGAGCTGCACACATTGGTTTATATGGCAATCAGTTCACACAGGGTAAACCAGCCCTCATCACACAATGCAATAAACGCTGGAGCATAGCGCTGGCATTTTTGAACTGCATCATACCACCATTCATGGCATTGAGCATAAATTAGTCATTTCGTCTCGACCTTCTGTGACCATGAGCTACAATGAGCAAAACTTCCATTCAAACCCAACATTTCAATTTCCAGCCTAACATTTATCATTCAGATATCGCTAAATCGCAACACATTTCAATAACAAGTTGCATTAATGTCCAGATGGATATCTGATATTGCCCTCCCAGTATTATACTCAATAATCTAATTTGACATACCAGATGTCATCCCAGAGCACCTACTGACGTAGTTTCACAGATCCATCGATATTAGATGGTGGCTGCATCTACACCTGGAGTGAATGTGCTTTGGTTTTATCTGAATCGTATCCAAACGGCTAAAACCCATGAAGTCCAGGTGTGACAGGCGCTGAAACTCATCCATTGTTGGAGCAGACCTTTGCTGGCACTGATGGTCTGCAAAACCATCTCAGCCGCTCCCCGGTCGTGAAGGCGAGCCTGTTGGTAGAGCAGCTTCTGCTTCTCCATCTCCTTCTCCTGTTGTTGGGAGAGGCCATCATGATGGAGACGATGTTCTCACAGCAACTCATTTCATCTCATTAAAAGTCACACCAACAAATCTATATTTGTCGCACACCCGTTTCCAGGGGAATACCAGTTGAATCCACATTGAGAGTGCTATGAAGTGGTATAACTGAATGTGATTGTGAGTGAATGTAGAATGTAATTTGAATCCCTCTTCAAATTGAAAATGTTCAATTTGAACATTTTCAATATGAACAGTTCATCCCTACGTTCAGTCTAGATAAGCTTGCGCTAGGCTCTCATCCAGACACAACATCTTACAGAAGCGTCAAGTCAGGTGCTGAACTCAGCTATTGCTGGTCATCAGCCGATGTGAGGCAAAAGGACGTCTTCTGCAAATGTCTGAACGTATGAATGTAATCCTTCAGTGCAATCATTTCAATGATAAAAATGAAACAATAAAAGGTAAAAATGTACTTGAAATCTTCCCGTTTAAGAATGTTAAATGGGAACAGACAACGTACTTCAAAGCTTTTGACTTCGTCTCCATCCTCCTCCACCTCGTCGTGACAGCTCTAAGGGTGGAGAGGAAACAGTGAATGAGATCGGCCACTAGAGGCCACTGCTGCTACCGTTAGATTAATCAATACAAGAAATAGAAAATAACAACGGGGAATTGAACTGGCCTTACCTTGGCCATTATGTCGGCGTAGGCCATGTAGAGATTATCTTCATCTAATTTGCTGCAATATAAATGAAACAAACAGTTTGGTACAAGCTTGTTGGCTTCTTGGCTTACAATCAAATACATTTCTACATCTACCCTGGAACAAACTACTATTTTCACTCTTCCAGGGTGTGTACTCCAAGCCCATGCTTGTGTGTTCATATCCCACCTCCATCCCCAAGCCCAGTCCAGATAAAAGGTTTGCGATGATAGCAATTTTTTTTTGCAGTTTTTGGCGGTTCACTGCAGAGAACCTTGCAGCAGTGTGACTGGTTATCTGTTTCCAGAGATCACCCTGTCGCAGAATGTGGTTTCACAAAATATTAACGTAGGTACCGTGGCATTGTTTGCAAACAGTCGCCGTGTATTTGCAGATCTTGGATCTGAACTGAGCTCTTCTGTCTGTGTCACCGGCCGCAAATGAGAAGCAGCGTGTCTTTCCTCAGTGAGAGCGGTTGGCTCATGAAGAGCAGTGAGAGCTGTTTGCTCATGGAGAGCAGCCTACCATTTCTCAGTGAGAGCGGTTCTCTCATGCAGAACAACATACCATTTCTCAGTGAGAGCGGTTCTCTCATGCAGAACAACATACCATTTCTCAGTCAGAGCGGTTCTCTCATGCAGAACAACATACCATTTCTCAGTCAGAGCGGTTCTCTCATGCAGAACAACATACCATTT
>JAOPUD010000070.1:17276510-17288527 GCA_027122715.1 Trisopterus minutus
AACTACAGAACCCGTTAACAAGAGCGTCTGGTGTGAACTACAGAACCCGTTAACAAGAGCGTCTGGTGTGAACTACAGAACCCGTTAACAAGAGCGTCTGGTGTGAACTACACAACCCGTTAACAAGAGCGTCTGGTGTGAACTACAGAACCCGTTAACAAGAGCGCCGAAAGGAAGCAGTCTCCGCTCCGCGGCTATTCATGGCGCTTCGGCGTCCGGTGTGAACCAGGCGTGAGGGTCAGCTCGATCGCTGGCTTGAAAAACTGGGAGTACAAATTCTAAGTGTTCCATCGTTCAGGGAGACACCATTAAAATGCGGACACGCTCTCCAGAAGACCCTGCCGGACGTTGTGCCCATGCACAGGAGCCTAGCCTCAGAGCCTAGCCTCAGTAACCAGCTTCAGCACAAAGGGATTCAGTGCAACATGGTTGAGAGTCCAGCTGCAGAGGAGGCCGGGGAAACTCTTGCAAACCAACCTCCAGTGGGGGTAACGATGGCCGAAGGTAGCTATCGAGGCAGCCCAGCAGTCGAGTCTAAGTATCTTCCAGTGGGGGTAGTGGACACTTTCAGTGACAGTCAAGCTGGCTCTCTGTTCTGTCCAGGTGTCTACAGGGTGAGTCAGCCAGCCCAAACCAACCTGTTCGGTGGCTGGACCCAAGAGCAGTTAAACAGTGCCCAAAATGCTGATCCAGATATAGCACCAGTGAGGAAGTGGGTGGACGAGGGGAGGGGCAGGCGACACTAGGCTGACATAGCACCCTACAGCCCTGCCACCATAGCCTACTGGTCGGAGTGGAAAAGGCACTACCAGAAAAACAGAGTTTTGCTGAGGAAATTCTACTACACAGGACACTCGCATGTCTCAAGGCCCGGTACTACTGGTACAATATGAGAGACAACGTAACTCTATGGTGCCGCACCTGCACCTGCTGTGCTGCAAAAGCCCGCCCGAAGAAACCACCTCAAGCCACCATGGGCACAGTGCGAGTTGGCTCCCCCTTCGAATGCATCAAAGTCGCCACCCTGCAGAAAATCATAGCCACCACTGCAGAACGATGTCCCTTGGACTGGGACAATATGACCCCATATGCAGTCCTGGCTTACCGTGCAACCAAACACAGCTCCACGGGCCTGACGCCTAACATGATGCTGTTCGGATGGGTAATTACAGAGCCGGTGGATCTTGTTGCTGGGTTGCTATCTGACCCAGAAAACACTACTACCCCTCCATCCTATGTCATACAGCTCCAGGATAAGCTTGCACTATGTCACCAGTTGGCCCGGGAGGCACTGGGAAAATCTGTTGAGCGTGCCAAACGACAGTATGACAAAATAAAAAAATTAAAGAAACGCAAAGTCGGGGATGCAGTATGGTTTCTGGTCAAAGGCACCAAGAGAGCAAAGAATAAAGTGCGGAAATTCCTACCTTCCTACGAGGGTCTGTACTTCATCGTGGGTGTACTGGACGACTTAGTCTACCGGATTAGAATGGGTCCAAGGATGAAGATGAATGTCGTTCATCACGACAAGCTCAAAGCTTACAATTCCAGGAGAACACTCGACAACGGCTGGGTCTTTCAAGAGGCCGAAACGTGGGCACCACTGGAGGCACCACCCCCGTCATCAGACCCCCGCACTTTAGAGATCGAACATCAGTCCCCTCGACCTTTGGGACCCATCACCAGAGACAGAGGACCCTGTTGTGGAGGCCCTTCCCAGTCTCTTCTCTCCACCACCATCATCGACAGCTTCACCGAGCAGCATCCAGGTCCCTTGCTACCCCGCTGAGCCTTCGCCAGATGAGGCTGGGACCCAGCATAGGGCATGGGGACAAACTGCTCGTCCTCTTTTGAACTCCCCCCTCTACGTCAACCCCGGAGGGTCTGCAGAGCTTCTGACATGTTTGGTGACGGGATTGGTCACTGAGCATATTTAGGCGGATCGCTGCCCTTCTCGGAGGAAAAGAGTTCCAGTAGAAAAAATAAAAAATAAAAAAAGGCGTTCATGTGTTGTCAAAAACAAGACTTCCTGTGTTGTAAAACAAACAAAACAAAAAATAGTTCCTGATTTGTATTATTACAAGTGTAACCTGACTATGTTGAGGTTAAAATGTGAAGTTTTACACGATATGGGTTAATTAAACTGTAATTGTTTACTATCAACAGTCAGTAATTTTGAATACCAATGGACTGCATAGTTTTGTTTACAGAATCCTGTTAACTGCTAAGACACTTAATGAGTTTGTGTGTGAAAAACTATTTAAAATTTGTTTAATATAATATATTGCCCTATTTTTGCACTTGAAAAACTGCACACTGGAGTAACCTTACATTAACGCTAAGCGGAGTGGTGAAAGTAGTAGTCACATTTTTCCAATTGGATGCATTGGTGTCATGTGTATGACACCAATTTTGATGATTGGCTTACATGAACAAAAGAAGGAGTATGCAATATGCTTTAATTTACGTTTATGGACATTGCCCGAATGCTGAATAGCCATTGTCATTTTGTAAATTTGTTACGAGGCGAGCTGAAAAGCAAGGCTTCATTTATCTCCCACCCACTGATGCACATAGTATGGCCAGGGCAGGCCAGAGAGATAGATCCTGCCCAGCAAACATGCTCGCAGTGACAAAACCCCCCACTGAGCCAGAGCAGGCTCAGAGGTTTGTGCTGACCCTGCTCAAACAGTAGCAGTAGCCCACAGTGGGAACTGGAGGTCAGGCCTACTGCGCTGACCTCTGTACCCCTCGCTGGGTTTTTACGCTTTTGGACATTTTTTGCATTTTGAGAATAGACACGATGGTTGAATTGAATTGAACATATTATTCATGTTTAAGTAATCACAACTTTTTTCCCACGTTATTTGTGGAAGATTGCCTACCCAGAACACACGTCACTGGTTTAAAGCAAAAAACTGATGATCTCACTCAGTTTCTCAGTGAGAGTTAGAGTCCCAACTTCCATTACTTTGCTCATGGAAGTGGCATGCAAAAATATGCAGTCATTACCATGAATATTGAGTGTAAAACAGAGTATTTTTAAGCATGAATGAGTGCTGGTATGTGTGTGTATGTTGGAGAGTGGATGACGATGAATTGTCCTTATTCTTAGGCTGTCCTGTGCCTTATTTATGAAGTAAGTCACAACCATCGAAAATCCAAGCCAGCACCAGTACCATCTTCTTCACTACCTCTCCAAATGTTTCCCAAACTCACTTTTCTTGGATTTTGAGTTTATTTATAGTTTATTCCTGTGCAACTCGTCACTCTGTGATGTCACAAGCATGCTTGCTTTTTTCTTTGGAGCAGCTTGATCTTCACTGAGAGAGGTAGTTAGAGAGCTCAAAGAGCTTAAACTCACCTGCTTCCACTCACTTCCTCTGACTCAGTCAAATGCTGACTGGGTCCAATGGAGCAACAGGTGTGTTGAAACTAAAATAGTATGCTGTGTCTTGATTGAAATTAATGTAATTTGAATCAGCCTACATAAGCACTATTATAACCCTTAGAATTAGAATGGTCAATGTGTATTTAGTTTTACTGACTGTAGGCCCCAGGGTGTGGAGCGGCCGTCACTAGTGTGTGAGGATGTGAGTCCTCCTGCGTCTCCTCACCCAGGAGCTCGTATAACGAGTTTAGGATGGACCTCCACGCCTCCCCCGCCTCTTTCCCCGCAATCTCGGCAAAATGGGCGGCACTGCTGTAGACGTGGAGCCGGTCGATGCACTCCAGGAGCAGGCTGGTCATCCCCTGGAAGACAAGAGGGACAGCAGACCCAGGAGGAGTCAGCAGGGGGTGGGGTACAAACTATCGGAACACCATCACAGATCCTTCATTCTCTATGGAGACCGGGCAAAGACAATCCTATTTTCTCTTGTTCCACTCCAACTTTTATCTGCATATTCCTATCCACACAGACACTCGATTTGTTCCTCCCCTTTCGTTAGTCATATGAACCCTTTTCTCTTCACACAACCACAATTTCCAGTTGATCCCTAGATTACATACTTAACTGTCTGGTCAACTTGTCCCTCAATCTGAAACCTTTCTGAGATTGATTCCCTAAATATTGTCCCGTACCCCCAGATGTTAAAATGCAACGGCTTTAGCAGACGTCTGTTTGTAGAGATGAGTGTACAGTAAATAGACAATGTTGATTATGTACTGGCAAGGAATGGCACTGCCTAATCCAAATCACAGTATTATGTTTTCATCAGACTTTGTGCTAGTGAAATAATAAGTAAAATTGTGGCGCAGAAGGTATTACATCATCCACACCATTTCTCAAATCCACATCATGATCCAGGGCCTGGTGATATTGTCAGATGGCCCCTGTCCCAAAACAACAACGTCAAGGGTGCAGGGAGTCAATTCCTGCAAGATGTACGTCATAAAACGAAACCTGTAATGCCCAATAAGGGTCCCATTAGAATGGCACATCACTCACTTCCATCCTGTTCAATCCACCAAGTGGAATAACTATGCCAAATAACTGATGGATGCTTTTGCGAGGAGGGGCCAAACATCTACCGTATCCACCCAGCCAGCTTGGATTGGGCTTTGGTTTTTATAATTCAAGCACTATGGAGGGTTGGACTAGAACACATTTAAGGGTTTACACAAGGGTTTCTATAGAAGCATCCCTGTTACATAATGGATATGGATGAGCTAAACAATGGAGGGATAGTGGAGAGTCTGCTATCTAAACAATAAAAGTCCCAGCGAGTCACGAGGACTGCAGCTGAACTGGAAACCCTACTGATGGAAGTTATGAGGAGATCTTGATGATGGTCTGGGGCATTGGTATCCTGTCGGTAACAAACATGTGTTCCATGGGTACTAGGACCAACCGGCTGGGCCGTTAACGTGATCCAAGTCAACCTTTGATAGTAGATTAGGTCAACTGTTAGTGATGGGATTAGAGTAGAGTCAGTAGACCGCCCACCTTACGGCGCGAGGGGAGGTTAGTGACTCTGTGATCGCCAACAAGCTTGGTTGATTCATACTTTTATAACAATAAAAGTATGGCTTTTATTGTCTGAATGCATGCAGCACACAGTTCCTGTCTATTAGCTGCAGTATATTATGTAAACAAAACTAATTGTGTAAGTAATCTGCCAATGTTTGTATTTCCCAGAATTCCCCCAGCTCCCCACCTACCTCCTCCTGGAACAGATTCTGCCGGTTCTTCAGGTGTCGCAGCCGGTTCTGCTTCTCCTCGTGCTCCAGGTGCTCGTCCGGGGGCTGGAAGTAGCCTATCAGATCACGCAGGCTGAGGCTGACCGATTCGATTGGCAGATCGAGAGCAGAGGTGTTCCCTTTTTTCGAGAGCACGTCCAGGCCCCTGGGCAGAGGAGAACAGTCAGGTTTGTATCCTCGTTGTATCTCAGAGGGACTTCAGAGCTGCAGAGGTCCTGAGAGCCTCGAAGTGCTACGGTACGTGTCAGATGAACAAGAAACACTGTAGCCATGGGAGCACTTAGGATCCAGGTGAATGTGTGTGTTGAGGTTTGCTCACCTGATGAAGCGGTTGAACAGGAAGACGGTACTCCGGATGACTCGAGCCGTGCGACTCTCTTCGTGCTGCGACCGAGACAGCGTTAGTCCATCGTCCATGTGGCCCTCGTGGTGCATGATGGCCTGAAACAAAGAAAACCTCTCAACTCATACTCTAACTGCTTATGATCATGGGGAAATAACCAGCCGACCATGTTGTAAAATTGATACCTCCTCTTTTCATAATCACAATTATTTTCAATCAAAACCAAAAAACATTAACGCAACACTCTCATGTCAAGTAAAATGCACCCAGTCCATCTGGTGATAAAGGACTGATCAGACACTGTACCTTCCGTTGCACTCCGCCCATGCGGGCACACTTGGTGTCCATGGCCTGGTAGGTGAGCCACAAACTGGTGTCCATGTGCTGGACGTAACACACTGAGTCGCCGTACTTTATATCCGCCACGCCCATTCCATCTATTTCCTTTTTCATCCCGGAATCCAACTTTTCCTGAAGAGAATGGAGGTAGTATGATGTGAGTATGATGAGTGGAGGTAGGGGTGGAGTTTGATGAGTGGCGGTATAGTGTGATGAGTGGAGGTAGAGTGTGATGAGTGGAGGTAGAGTGTGATGAGTGGGGGTAGAGTGTGATGAGTGGAGGTAGGGGTGGAGTTTGATGAGTGGCGGTATAGTGTGATGAGTGGGGGTAGAGTGTGATGAGTGGAGGTAGAGTGTGATGAGTGGGGGTAGAGTGTGATGAGTGGAGGTAGAGTGTGATGAGTGGAGGTAGAGTGTGATGAGTGGGGGTAGAGTGTATGAGTGAAGGGGTGCATTAAAAAGAAGCAAAATAGTGTAGGTTAATTAACTGGCACTGTTTCTGTGCAAGGCAGTTCTTTTAATTTATATATATAGCACTTTTTTTCAAGACACCCAAAAAGCTTTGTATAGCGTGTGTGTGGGGGGGGGGCAACTGTTCAGGATATAAAAAGGCGTGATAAAAAATCAAGCCAAGAAAACTAATAAATGTGTCCTAATGTATGTATCAAAGTCAGCTAACAAACTCAAGTCTTGGACCAGCTTGATGTGTTCCTCCTTAAAGTCAAGAACCCCATGGTGATGAGTCAGTTGGCCGTGTGAGGGTGCTGTAATCACCCGGTCGGTCAACCGCTTGGCTATGAAGCCAGGAGGGGAAATACACGACACCCATTCAAGTGGCAGTGAACCCAACATAAGTGTTCTTTTGTTCAGAACATGGTGAAATCTCTTATACGGTCTTTAACATAGTAATCTATGCCATTTTATCAATGTGCAAATCCAATGTCATTATGTACATTATGATGTTGTACTCTGATATATATATATTTATATCTATATATATTTTTTTAAATTTAGTGACCATCTACCTGTCAGGGACTAAGGATGGAAATTAGCCTATAATCCTGTATATTTCCTTTTTTTTTTTTCAACATCATCAATATGCTTTGTCCCTTTGTGAAATAACTAAACTTCAACTTCAACTTCAACTTCAGTGTTTTTACCTGTCTCTGCGTAACAAAAAGGCATATTTTTAAATCTCATGCAAGACCTATGGTTCATATTTGGATGAGTTGTGTAGTTACATAATCTGCATTGTTTCAAACAATGTTCAAAGTCAGAGAAATGTGTTGTTTTATTCATGCAAACTGTCTGTTAAGTTTGGTCGCATGTCAATGGCATCATGACCTTTACCCTCTGACCTCCAAGGAAACACAGGATGACTTACCCAGTAGAGACCTCCTTTATCCATGTCATGTTTCAGTTCGATTGAGGCTCCCTAGGTGAGGTTCTTAGAAATTTGGCTCCTGCATACTAGTACATACATAGTTTTTCCCACACATAAACTTCACTTGGGCAGCTCATTTTTCATTTAAAAAAATTTATCCCTCCAAGAGAAAGACATCTGTGATCCAGAGTGTATCCCATTCATTGACAGTTTTTTAACCATTTTAAATGGGTGAGTGGTCTGATTTGCTCTCTCTCTCTCTCTCTCTCTCTCTCTCTCTCTCTCTCTCTCTCAAACATGGAGGAAGTGAAGCATTGGTGTTGGCTCTTGCCCAAAGTACCCACTCAGGAGCTCTTCTTGAGTGCGGTTCCCTTTGAGGTGGCCTCTTACCTTGGATGACTTGAAGCAGAAGGCGGTGGACTTGACGTCCGCCTTGTCTTTGTCAGTCAGCAGGAGGGAGCGGTCGTCCAGCAGACTCAGGTACTTCCCGGTGGTCACGTGTCGTAGTCTGAACGGCTGGCCCCAGCGGGTGTGGCTGCCGCTCCACCTGCTCAAACACCACCTCATTCAATCAGGCCCTTCAGATACATAAACCTGGCCACATAGCAGTAGTAGTAGTAGCAGAAGCAGTAGTAGCAGCAGTCGTAGTAATAGTAGTAGCAGTAGCAGTAGTAGTAGCAGTAGCAGTAGCAGTAGCAGTAGCAGTAGTAGTAGCAGTAGTAGTAGCAGTAGTAGTAGCAGTAGCAGTAGCAGTAATAGTAGCAGTAGTAGTAGCAGTAGCAGTAGTAGTAGCAACAATTAAAGCTTTACGGGGGCCAAGCCTTATAAATACCATTATGACGTCTATGTTTTTTCAGTGTTGATAACGTTTGAATAGCCCCCGCTTTGGTCTGGTGATCAGCGTACAAAGTTTCATGACCATACACCAAAAGGGGTGAGGGGTTATGCTTCTTTAAAGTTTTCAATGGATGGTAGCGTGTACATGGATGAACCTAACTCCTAGTTTGGTGATGATCGTCCTAAGTTAACCCTGCCATTAGGCTGAGGGAGAGGAGCTGAGTGGGCTGTCTGGTGGCCAAGTTGTTTCAGGTTATGTATTCCTTTGGAACTTTTGTTTGCAGGTTTCAGGACTTTCTCAAATAATATATTTGATCATATAAGTATTATATCTAAAAGAGCACTTTTCTCAATACATTATAATAAATGTTCGTTGGTACATAAAAGTAAAACATGTTTGATGATTCAATTTTATTTAATTTTTTTGTATAGCTCTTGGAAGGCTGAAAAATCTGAAAGCGGAAAGACGATTTAAATTGATTGTATTATCAAAAATGTATTTTAATTTTACATAAAATATTGAATATATGTAAATCTACATTTTTACTGGACATAAAGCTGGAGTCATTTCCAGGTCAAATGATTTACCATTAGTCTCACAAATCAGACTTTGAATTTATATCTAAAGTCTAATAGCAGATAAGCTCATATGGGGCTGAACAGAAAGTAAACTGACATAAAACACCAATACTTTACAATCTGTGGTAATAATGTAGACAAAAGGAAAAATAATACTTGGGCATTTGAATAGGATTATTTATCTGTTTCTCAAGCTGTGTGTCATTTGCAAGGATGCTTCCTACATAGGTGACAAACGCAGGTCATATTGTGGTGTTTACTGTCCCAATTCAGTTGGAAGCTAGGGAACATGCTATGGACTATGGAATATAATTTTGCGACCATTCAAGGAAGCATCAAATGGTTCATTGGTCGGTGGGTGTACGGTATATCCAATAAGACAGGACCAACATTAGTTCATACTTCATCTTTTGAAAATAAACACGTAAGGCCTAATTAATTTTTCAATCCAACATCTAGCATTTTTTATTGTTTTTCTTTCACATATTTTAGAGAAGAAGAAAACATCACAACGGCTAGCCTTGTGATTCTGGAGTCACTGTACATAGCATACCATAGTACACAGACGCACGTCCAACGGGACATTTAGGTCTGGTCCCGTGATGCTGCCTGCTCAGGCCATTCTATGAAGGCCACTTCATAAAGGCCACTTAATGCAGCACTTTCATAATGGAGGTACCTTATAAGGAATGCTCCTAACTAGGTTTTGAGGTTATAGGAAGCCTGCACATGACGCAGCCCATGTGTAAAGATGTATTGGGATGAAATTACTCACACCACCCGTAGCATCTCCAGCCTCCACAGGGACCGGGCGTGGATGGACACCGCTCCGCCCTCGTAGTTCACCGTTCTGCAGAGACGATGAAACAAGGCCACTTAAAAGAGAAGCTTTCCTCATTTCCTGAGGTGCAGGACTGTGTGTTCTGTCCAAGCATCACCACGTACCTGGCCCCCTGCCTCATGCAGGAGTCTAACAGGCAGTTTGTCTTACGTCTTCTCCTGATACAAAGCAACTAATGCTTTTCTTTATTCAGTTATTCTTAGGGGCTAGTTCATCGTTATATTATTTAACTTCCAAGTTCCTTGTTGACCTTTATATTTTGTTTAAAAGTAATCATGGATTGTTAATGAGTTTTGGCAATTGTTAGTGAAAGGTAGCAATTCAATTCACAACGTAATTCTGCAAAATTTGCAGAATAAGGCCAATACACTCCCTCAAACTGCTCTTGTGTGAACCAATGTGATGTCTCACAAACACACTTTTTTTCCTATTTTAAACTCTGAATGCAGACAAGCTGATTCATTGTGAATCAGCCATTTCTCTTTCTTTTCCTTCATATTTGGCCTTATGTCCATACTTTTAAAGTGAATGGTTCTACCAGGCACACAGCAGGCCTCAGAGAGGCTGATGTGCAGCAGAGGAAGGTGCCTAAGGTGTGAGAACAAGGTGTTGAAGATACAGCAGAAGGTAGCGGTGCTGGACTTCACAGACACTTTTACATTTCTATTGAGGCTACACATGAATAATCGTATTGGTTCCTGAACAGCTGTCAAGCTAAACTTTTGATGACATATATTGTTTTGTCATTAGTCAAGATCAGTTTGAGCATGAAACACGTCACATAATGTTCAAACACATTTTTCCAATAATATCAATTATTAAATATAGAAGCACTTGAACTTTTGTATCAAGCACAATTAGTATTTTATTAACGCACTTCTCCTTAACCACACTGCTGTTTCCCTCTGAGACAACAGGAAAGTGTAATTATTATGGTAAGTTCTCTCCATCCTATGGGAGTTCTCCCTATCTCATTGCGGAGGGTGAGCGCTCATTCTGTCTCCTGCAGCCAATCAGCCTGGCCCACTTAAAACTGTAGAACAAGAGCAAACCTGCAGAACCGTGACCTACATGAAGCTACGGACAAACTACAAGACTAGAATGTTTCCCAGTAATGTGACTTTGGAAATGCCTAAAAACAGACGGCAGTGAATTTTTTTTATTATTATTAACGACCTCTGATGCATCAAGAGACCATGCTGATCTGCAGTTCACATTTCAGCTTCTCGCTGAATATCAGTCTGACCACGTAACGTTGAGATAAACTTTCAAAACCCGGACAGCTCAGCACTAGGGTGCAGGGATCATAAAAAGTCATGCCTGGTCTGGGATGTACTGCATCAATATCTGGCCCTGGCCTTACGCTGATGACCCAATAGGATGAAATAACTCCCGCTCTTGCTAAATCTGATAAGTAAATCTAAAGCATCTCTGATCAATTCCTGTACTGCAAATTGCTGTTCATCTTTTAAGGCAGATACCACTGTCTTGATTTCTACGTACATGTACTGTATATCTTGCTATGATTGCTATGTATATCTAGCAGTGGTATATGTATATGGAAGTCAGTCAGATAAACCACTTTGTTTGTGATGCTTTTTCTCCTAAAACATTAACTAAACATTGGCCAAGGGATCTGAACAACCATGGGAATCTGCCTCCAGCTGCTTCTGATCTCCAGAACCAGAAAGGCTCGTGTTTTGGAGGCCAGTGATTCAGTGGCGATGACCCAGACTCTTGAGTTCTCTCTCCCCAACATCTTTTTAATGCCAGCCCTGCCAGCTTCAAAGCCAGTTTAAAACATATATTTTTACTGAACACTTTTCCCCGAACATATACTTCTGTCCTCACCTTTGGCATCCTGGCTGTCTGTATATGCAAATGATTTAGAGACCGTTTTTAATCTTTATCTAATCTCCATGAGTGTTAAATGCACTATACAATAAAGTAAATGTTTATAAATGATTATTACACTGCTCTTCTCAATGCTGTGGAGCTCCGTTCACTTGTAGGGGCCTTCCCAACTTCCGGCGGTGAATGATTTTTCGATAATTGACCGTTGCTAAGCAAATAATGACCGCTGTCAAGGAAAGTGGATTTTTGCCACTGATTCAAGTCTTTCTAAAAAGACACAATGTGCAAAGTATTTTTTTCGTTTTGGCAAGTAGCCGTGTAATAAGTGGGATATTGTATCGAACGTCGCCGGTCATTATCTAAATAAGCCCCTTCATGGCGAAGCAAGACACTTATGCTAGGCGTCAGTGTCCGGTTCACGCTGCCAGGGCTGATTTTCCCGATAATGACCTGCGTTCTACACATTATCCCTTACTGACTGTTCCTTTTACCACTAGTTACACAGGTCACTGAGGGGCGTGACCTGTGTGCTGCTCCTCGTCCCCATGTGACTGACCTCCTCTGCTCCTCGTCCCCATGTGACTGACCTCCTCTGCTCCTCGTCCCCATGTGACTGACCTCCTCTGCTCCTCGTCCCC
>JAOPUD010000070.1:17300428-17317995 GCA_027122715.1 Trisopterus minutus
ATTGCAACAATTTAACACATGTATTATTAAGACTTAACAATAATTAAGATGGATAATAATTAATCTTAACCCATGACTGAGTATGACTTAATGGTCCACAGTGGAACTACCTGATAGAACAGTGAGGAAAAGGATTAACTTATTACTAAGAACATTTTACAATGATCTGCTTTTGACACTTAAATCTACATTTTCAAAACATTAACCTTATAATCTCTACCTATTTTTTATTTATGTACAACAAAATCCACATACTGCTTTGAGCAGTTACAGTAACAGAGCAATAAACACGTTTGAATCATCAACAATCATCAACTATCAAATATCAACAACCATGATATTTAAATAACTTGGACAATATCGATAAAGACACATGTAGTACAAGTACAAAACTAGAAAAATACTATTAGTCTTAATATAAAGGTGCAAACTATTGAATGAGACAGATGCAAACATCAGCATAGCTCTGGGCCCTGTTGCAATGAAGATGGAAACTGCCAAAACATACGGGCCGTCCAAAGGAAGCAATGAAGTGAGAAACTGACTCCAAACAACTGCCACAGTGTGCACAACCTCTGTGTTAAGGAAAGGTGGGTATTACACCAAGGAGCATGTTAGGAACCATTCCTATCCTTTCTATTAGCTAGAATCCATCACATGGGACTCGGATGGATAGAAAAAGGATAACAAAGCAGGCGAGATTTCAATAAGAACATGGTCTGCCAGAGCTTGTCTGATGCTCTTGGAGGTTCCTAGTCCACCACACTGCGGGACAATAGTCAAACCTTCAAGAATGCTTGAAGGAGGATCACTCTATTCAGGAGAGGTCGAAGGCAAACCCTCTAACAGATGAATAATCACTCAAAATCCTGTTCCCTGTCACACAGTCCCGTGTGTTATGACTCAAGATTACAGGAAACTCACAGCCCATCTCAAAGCCCAAGCAACTACCTGCAGCATATTCCTATAATAATGATGCCGGTGAAAACACAGATGGGATACTCAACCTATACAGCGTAGTGAAGACCAGCTAATGCCCCGTCCTAGCGTGAAACTGTGTAGCGAACGGCTGTTCGTGGATGAGGGGAGTTAGTGGTTGTGCATTCTTTAATACAACCATGTTTTGGAGATGTTTGTTTTTGAGGTGGTTTCCCCCTTCAATTACTAAAATAGGCTATCACTCTTTCATAGAAAGTTGGAATCCAAAACTAAACTGTTGCGATACAACTGCACAGGGTCATGTAATCAAAAGCAACCTATATTCACGTACCGAGGTGCAAATTGACATTGGCTTGTGGCATAGACTGCTTCCAGATGAACGATCAATACATATAACAGATAGTGGTAATTATCAATCTGTGAATGTAGTTTACCACTATGGATGCAGTAAGAGGACTGTGTGTAGAGTCCCTGTTCTCCATTAACACGGACAACGCAGCTTTTTAACAACCACAAGCATCTGCATTGGCAAATCTTTATAGAGGACGTTTGACAGCTCTAGTATATAAATAGTGTGTGCATGCCAAATCAAAGCTTTTGGGTGATTAACTCAACTCTGGATCTGTAAAATAGATAATAAATGCATTGAGAACTGTTTTGCTGGGGCAGAGTGATGGACATTTGTATAATATATGACGATTAAATGTCTAACCATTTCGTGGAGCATATTGGACGTGATATTGCTATGCTATGTAATGATCTGTTAGACTGGGTAGCCCCGCCCATTCTGCCGGCGATTTGAGTTCGCTCTGCACAAGGGTCTGGAGAAGAGCAATACATTTTTTTCTAGTTTCGATACATTTTTGCAGGAGCCAATCACCAAGCTGGCTTTTCCCCCTGGAGCCCTATTGGCTGGTTTAACACAATGATGACAGGGAAGTGATGGCAAGCAGCCAATTGCGTACAGAGTCAATTTAACTCTGTTGATCACGCCTCTTGTGCTGAAGAAAATGACAGCAGCTTCCCAGACCAATGTGTGAAGTAGGATTGAGCTTCGTCTGGCAGGAGCCAGGCTAATGATCTGTATGTATGTGGGCAATCCTCATCGTATGGGCTTCTCTTATATTTGCAGAGAAGATATGCAGTGCCTGCCCTACTTGGCCCATCCCCTGCCATGCTGCGCTCCATGCAGGCGTGTTCACATGCTGATAACTAATCGTATGGTGAGTGTGAGTCGACACCTGGAACCATGGAACAGCTGGCAAGGTTTTTTTTGGCTGTGTTTGGTCCTGTTTTCTATGTTTAACTGATGTCTACCTCTTCAATTGTCTGGTATTCCTAACCATTTCACATTTCAGTCCCTTTTCCCTCAAACAGGATCTGCCCCTTGCCATGCTACCATTTTAACTAGGAATTCATTCCTAATGACTTGGTTTGACAAAGAGAAACTATCCCCATTGCTTGCTCATACCTTAGCTGTGTGGGTTGTTTCTGTGTAGGTGTTGTTTGAATCCGCTTGTAATGGGTTTGGTGAGTGTGTGGGTAAGCATGAAATCTTCATGACTGCAGCGAGCGACTCACCCCTTCAGCTTTCTCCTCGGTGTTGGCCAGCATCTCCTGCAGTGCCCGGACCGACAGAGACTGCTCCAGAACAAAGGCGCAGATGGACAGGTCCGGAGGCACATTCTGAACACAGAACACCACACCATGAATCCCAGAGAAGAACCACACCATGCATCACAAAAAAGAACCACACCATGTATCATAAAGCAAGGCTTCAGACCGCAGCATTCAAGGCTTTACACACACTCTAGTATACATACTGTACAGTCATGAGATAGTACTCCACACACACACACACAATAGTATACATACTGAACAGTCATGAGATACGACTACACACACTGTAGTATACATACTGTACAGTCATGATATAACACTACACAATGTAGCATACATACTGTAGTCATGAGATAAGACTACACACACACACACACTGTAGTATACAAACTGTGTACAGTCATGAGATACGACTACACACACTAGTATACATACATACGTCATGAGGCTCATAAGACATGTTTCATTTTCTGAAAGGGGGGGGGCTAGAACAATGTTACAGCAGAGCACCCCTTCTTACCCAGATCCAGGGGAATAATCCTTTCATTTGAGTATCGCCATCATTTGCTTTAATTTTGTAAAGTATCGTCAGCTGGAACCAAGCACCTCAATGTTATCTTTGTGGAAGACGAGTAATGGTGCTGTCTCAGTCACATTCATCCTGTGACATAAACATTCTCTGCAATGAAAAGGTGGGTGTGGTGGTGTGACACAACTCAAAAGAAGCCCTTCTTCATTACTGAAGCCACAGGCACTCTGGGAAACACTCAAGAAGACTGGCTGGTCTTGCTGTTCTATTAACCATGGACATCTTACAAAGTGGGACATTGCTTAAATAATTGATTTAACAATCAACTCACCATGCTGAAGAATTTGATGCATAATATGTGTAGCCGATGTGGTGTTAATATTGGGGGAATTGCGGAAGTTGACAGATGGTTATTAAATCATCCATATCACATGACAGCAAATGCCCTGTGTGCCTCTGTGAAGTAAATTAGGCTTATACCGCGGTAACAGTTCTGAATATCCAAATACAATACACACACACTTCACCGGATTTTGACCACATTTTGGCATCGGGCAAGGTTCGACAAAGTATTAATCTGTATCATGTGGATAAAGACAAAAACTTTTAAACATTTCAATTATTTAGAGTTCTCATGTTGTATAAGGGAACCTTTACCTTGGAATTGGACGTGGACTCTAGGAAGCACAGTCTGTTTCCAAAGCCTTCAGCGGCCAGACACAGCTTCTGCTGCTCTTTGTGGAGAGTGGCAGAGCACTGCAGCACCACCTCGTCGTCCTGGGACAGAAGAAGAAAGAAAAGGTTAACTGAATGCAGCTCTGTGATGCAAACCTACATCTCGCCAGCTCACTTCCAGATTAACTTCTTTATCTGCATCCCATCTTTGGTCCACATGGGGTCAGGGTGTTGGTATTTCTACTCAAAGACTCTCAGAAACGTCGCTATCCTCTCACGACCACGCTCATTAAACGTGACATTCAAGGGCTCCAGTGGGGCAGAGTTAAGGCTAGCCTTCTCTTTTCAATCCCTTTCACAACAGCCTACATGCATTTAAGTGATTTTGCCTTTCTCACAAAATAAATACCAAACTCAACACACACTGCCCCTGACATGGGCACTACACGTCCTGCACCCCGGAAAAAAAGACGCATTCACATGTATCGTGTCCAAGTGAAAATCAGCAGCGTGTGTAGGTTAAACTTGCCAGGACCCTTTTAGGCGTCCCAGTAGGCTACCTCAACGGAGTAGTACTGTGAGACGAGTACGGCTCACACCCACGCCCACTTTTGGTGGTGGAAACGCGACCCGTGCCGCACCTTTGCAGACTGAACCGACCCGCAACCTGCGGTAGAAATGCGCCATTATTGCTAGATTCAAAAACTGCTGTTCACCGAAAGACATCAGAAAATGTTCATATCTTTCTGTTTAGATCATTTATTATGAAATCAATAGGATTCTTGAAAAACAAAATCTCAAATTTCATCTTAATTTTATTATTAGAGAGAGAACAGTTTGCTCTTCCTAAGTTGTCACATTAAGAAGTGATGCCTTGATTTTAATTGATAATATAGATTTTATAGTTTTAACTGCTTCTTTTTTTTGTATTATTTAAATATTTGTTTGGTGCTGCAACTCACTGATACAAAATGGACACACTGTGCTTCCAACGCTATATATTATCACCCATCTCTCAGGATTTGACTTATTTACTAGTGGGCTTCAATGGGCTGCTGAAGGCTCCACTTGTGGCACAATTCCACTGGCGGGTACGCTTCCAGTACCCTTATGGTGGGCGGGGTTTAAGCCGGACGGCGATCTCCACGACAGCTACGTAAGCATCATGATCTCATAGCAGCCCGACACAGTGTAGCCTGATGATAAATCCATGAAAAAGACGAATGCTCACAATGAACAAAGAGCAACAATGTAGGACGTCCAACCTGATCCATCAGTGCTTTTATGTAAATATCGTATTTATATAGATAGATGTCAACACCCCTGTGCAACGAATTTTCTAATTGGCCTATGTCTGCTCTGTTGTAGTAGGCTATTAATGCAGCGGTAGTAATTAATTCAGGCATAGGACGGTGTGCAGTAGGCCTACTTATTATTGTTAAGGCATATAAAATCTTTGCCCCCAAATATTTTGGGGGCAACCGCACAACCGCAACCGCATACCGCACAACTGCCCCCCTCCCGGAGAGCGTGGCTGGGACGGGAACACACACACATTTTACTCAGAAATATCAACGTGCTTGAACTCATAGACTAGAATGAGAACTCATTCAAGTATATGTGAGTTGGCATGTTGAGGTGAGTTCCTCACTTTTTCTCTGAAATATTATGGCGAGTTAATGCAAAAAAGAATGTGTTCATACATATTTTGGGTTTCTTAAAATGAAAAGGAATAAATTCATCACTTTAAGTCTGATTATCAACATATTAATCCAGTGATCGGAGTCGTCTGTTACGAGGAACAGGCTGATGGGTTTTTCCCATTGGCTGTTACCAATTGGAATCATCCATCTGTATATCTATATGTATGTTACCTAGGATATCTAAATGAGTTCACCAGCTGCACCCTATTTGTGATGCTTTCCAGTTCCCGATCTGATTTGCCAATGTGACTGGTGAAGGTGAGTCTTCTGGCCCTATTCCACCTCATTCCACGACTGTTCTATTTCCCACAATTAACAGTGGCACACCGGTTTTCCATTTCCGTTCTGCTGTTTACATAGCAGCTAACACATTTGCACTGCTAGCGTGTATCTTGAAGGCTACGACAATAGTTTTAAAATGTATATATTATATAAATATATATTACATTTCTATATATGTATTACATTAGGTCAAAATGGCAAGTTGACGGTGGCTACACACCGAAGTCATCCTCTCACTAAAGTACTCCAGCTAGTGGTGGATTTCATGATTCGTTTGAGTGAATCAGTTTGCGTCGGTCAGTTCGCCAAGAAGAGTCGTTCGACTCATTTGTTCGTTGTCGCGTTTCCGGTAGCGGTGAATCATGGTTCTCAGTCACTGAGTCAGTCAGACTCAGCTCCTCCCTCGTTCTCATTCAAACAAATCACGAATGCACAATTCTCAGCTGAGTCGGTAAGACTCCTACTCCTCCCACCACTTGCGAGTCAGCGACTAGTAGTGGGTGGAGCTGGGAGTCGAGTCTCGGAGAACGAACGATATGAACGAGACAAACTGAAACAGGGAATCGGGTCGGTTCTGAGTGGTCGGCATTCTTTCTTTCGGATCCCCCTCTAACCATCCAGAGAAAACCATGCCAGATGACTTTTCAGTTCACCCTCAGATAGACGCCAATCTTTTATGCTGTACAAGAGGCGTGATTTTACACTTTTTTTTTGTCTAGTTGTATTCACTTGTCAGTAAGAATGTCCTTCAATTTATTCCATTTTTGGAAGGCAGAGCTAATTCTTGCATGAAGGAATGACATGTTGTTATCTGAATTTGTGATAGTATAATCAAGGTATTTAAATTTCCTGACATTCTTGATCTTCACTTTACTGGGGGAAACTATGCTTTCCTGCACCAATGCTGTGTCAGTATCAAACACCATTGTCTTTGTCTTGTCATATGACATCTGTAACCCAAATCGCTTGAGTGTTTTATCATAGATGGTGAGTATCTGCTGCAGCTCATCAGACGAGTTGGCAAATACAACCTGGTCATAGAGTAGCTTGGTGATCAGTGTTGGGCAAGTTACTTCAAAAGCGTAATGAATTATTTATTACTTATTACTGTCATTTCAAAATAATTACATTACATTACAATATTACTGTCTTTGAATTGTAAGGCATTACACTACTTTTACATTACTTTTGCATTACTTTCGCCAAAATAAAAGGAAATATGGATTTGGTGTTCAATAGATCTTCTTGTGTTCAATGCAGGGCATTACACAGCAGGAGGTGATGTGGTATGGCATTATAACTGAGCTAGGCTTAAGGCCAGCAAAAGTACAATATAATGGTCGCAGTTACGGCTCATGGTGCAATACATTTTATAATAGAAATACTGTAACTTTAGGAATTCTAATTGAAATCAATAGAGCTAGAGCCTAAAAAGTGTGCAAAGTGCACTTAACTATAATGTTCTTCGAATTCTTGTCCCTGACGTACTGAACATAATGAGCGTATGACCATCGTGCGAATGTAGAGTCCGACTCTGCTGCTGCCGTCACCTCAATCGCTAGCAGTAAGAGGAAGTAAACATTTGCATGGATTTTTTTCTCATCTGCGAATCTCGCAGTGATAGCGAATTAGTATAAAAACAACACACCAATTGACCGTTCGCGCTGTCCAATCAGAAGAGTGGTAAGGTCCGTCAAGCTTGCATATGCTGGCTTCCGGGATTGTTTGTATTTCATTTCATGCCACTCTAACCACAAAGTCTATGTAGATGTTAAATAGTGGTGGCAATTCAAGGGCCCCTTGACGACATCCATCCAAAGTCCACTCATACCTTGATACAGGCCTTTGTGCCTGTGTAGAGGGCTCGGAGTATGGCTATTCGTTTAGGACACATTAGGCAGATGTCAAGGCAGCGGAATAAGGCATCCCTTGGGATCCAGTCGTATGAAGCCTTGAGGTCAATGAACCTAACGACATTCCCCCATAGATAACCCCCACAGATCAGAAGAAAGTCAGAATAGCCATCTTAGTAATTAGTAACATGGTGAGATAACATTTTGGGCAAGTAGATTGACCAATGATTGGTATTGTTGGTAAGATTACGAGATTACAGGCAGAAGTCATATTTACCAACTAAACCATTCACGCTCACACAGAAGACAGATGAAAAACCAGATACACACTTTCCAGACATTCCAGCACTTTACCAAAACTGCTTCTCATTTTGTAGTTAGCAAGTATTTCAGACCAGGCAGGCTAAACAACAGACTTCCACCGCCAAAAAAAATCTCCCCTGTTGTTGCTACCTTGTCGTGGTGGGGAGGCTTGTGTTCCTCTGTGATCCTGAAGACTATACCGGTGGGCGTTATACCCTTGGCAGATACTACCAAGCCAGGTAGTTCTCAGGTTAGAGGCCAGTCTAAAAGCAGCATTGCCATCACCAAAGGCGTCGATTACGCTGGGGACGCTGGGTACCCACCATTTTTTGTCAAGATTAATTTTGCACCCACCACTTAAAACGACAAAAAACTTTGAGTTTAATTATTATGGATTATTACACGGCTCTTCCGGTGGTGAATTATTTTTCGATAATTGACAGTTGCATATAATAACTGCTGTCAAGAAAAGTGGCTCAGATTCACGTCTCTCATACCACTCCGCAAGTAGTCCGGTAACTTATCAACCCCAGCGTATTCGGTTGCTAAGCGACATCAACGTCTTTGGCGGACTATTTCTCTGCTGATCAACACTACAAATGCTGGTAACAAATTAATTGTAAAAAGTTTTTTTGTAAAAATTGTTTTTCGTTTTGGCAAGTAGCCGTGTAATAAGCAGGATAATGTATAGAACATTACCAGTCATTATCGAAAACAAGCCCCTTCAGGGCGAAGCAAGACCCCTCCACTTCGTCTTGTCCGGTTCACCCTGGCGGGGCTCATTTTCCCGATAATGACTGGCGTTCTTTGCATTATATCAAACTTATTTTTGTATCAGCTGCCAGCCTGGCTTGGACAATGAATGAGGTATTATTACCAATACTTTTTGGCTGGGATGAAATGATGAGGCATCAGACAATCAAGTCATTTTAGCCTGAATACATAAGTAAAAAGCACCAGAGCAGGTTGCTAGTACCATGTATCAGAGCAATAACCTGTTGAACTAAATGGATGTGGTAGGCTACACCACGGGATGCATCAGTAGACCACTGCCACATAAATAAAGGTAAGATGCAATATTTATGGCTTAATATTTGCTGGTGCTGTGGCGAGGTCTTGTGTTTTTTGCACTCAAGTGGTCGGGTGTTTTAACTCGGGTTGGGTATAGTGGAGATGACGATAGTGGAGTAATTAGTAGAATAATTGTGGTGGGGAGTGCATGAGTTTTGGTCAGAATGTCTGATGTGAAATGGATGGATGCATGTTGAGAATTGAGATCAGCCAGTTCATGATGTAATACAGTGTTCAGCTGTGCAACAAATATTTTTTGCTTTTTCCATCTTGACGACATTTGCAGTGCTGTGTGTAGCCACACGTTGTCCCTTTCACAACTTAAACACGTAGTTCATTTCCTTTCCTAGCTCCTCTTTGTTCGTGTTGGTAGCTTAGTCGTGTCATGTCACGTTGTCCACATTGGGTCCATGGAGCAGAACATAGTGGGTCATAGTCTATGTTCAATGCTTTTTGGAAAGGCTTTCTTCATAAAACGTGTCAGATATCAGTTTTTTGTATACGTTTTATTCATTAGTAAGCTACATGGGTATGCCGTCTTTCATAACCTTTCGTTACCTGCACTAAAGAGAAAGAAAGAGTGCATCCTAATTGTATCCAGCACTTCTGAAAATGCACTTTCGAATACGTGTCCCCAGCACATTTCAAACCAAAATGACGCCCATGGCAGTAGGATGATTGGATGAGGATTTGGCCTATGCAAATGAGGACCTATTCAATAAGTGTGGAACTCATATGCATATTCAAATTCATTTAAAAATAAACTTGTAATACAAAAAATTTACTTTTGGGTGTATTTTGGGCATATTCGATTAGTGTATAATCAAGCTTATTTGCATGTTAACATAAATTTTCATAGAAACTTGTAATACAAAAAATTATACTTTTCATGGGTACTTTTATTGTGTGAAGTTTAATTTTGATTGGAGTTGAAGGAAAAAAAATAGCCCCATTGGGGTGTATTGTTGCCTGGACTTACTTTACTTTATTCCTGTATTTCAGACCCAGGAGGATCGATATATACACAACACAAACAAAATAAACAAATAACCAAAACAGAGTGAAAAATAAATAAAAAAATTAAATAAAAAAATACACAAATTCACAATATTCAGTGCCGAGCATACAGACATGATCGCCAATGGTTCCACAGTCTGGAAGAAAATCTAACCGAACTGCATAGAGGGTTGGCCAAAACTGTAATTAAGTTATTTTCGGACTCAGGTGCCCTACACATAAAACCATACATCAGGCCACATAACACAGCAGAGCAGGTAGGGACCCCAACACTGACAAACATTTGGCTTGCGCTGGAGCTTCTTGGAGCTCTCAGCAGTAGCCTCATGCTATCATTATAGGCCACTGCAAGCTTTCTAATGCTGCCTTGTTTATAACGATACCACAGGTGGGCAGTATACAGCGGCGTACAATACGCTCGAAAGAGTGAGATTTTAACAGGTACAGAGCACATACTAAACCTACGGCAGAGCATGTTTGCTTGTGCATACAGCTTCCGACGCTGCCTATCGATATCCTTGTCATCAGACCGGTCATTTGACATAATATGGCCCAAGTATGTAATTTCACTGCACACACTGAGTGCAGTGCCAGACAGATAGAAGTCAGGGAAGGTTGACTGTCTGTCTCCTCTGCTTCTGACAATCATGATTTTACTCTTTTTTGCGTTGTATTTTATGTCAAAATCATCACCATACTGTGTGCATACTCTCAGAAGCTGTTGTAGACCAGCACTATATGGACTAAAGATGACCAGATCATCTGCGTACATAAGGTGGTTAATGAGTGAGTCCCCAATCCTACAGCCTGTACCAGATGCAATATACATATTAAAAAGAATAGGAGACAAAATTCCGCCCTGGCGAACACCATTGGTAACATGGAAGGGATCAGATGTTACACTCCCCCATCTCACCCTCATTGCCTGATGTGAGTACCAGTAGACCAAGATTCTAATTAAAAAACCAGGGACCCCACTTTTAGACAATTTTAAAAACAATTTCCCATGATTAACACGATCAAATGCTTTAGAAGCATCAATAAAACACATGAACATTGTGGAATTTTGCCTATTATATTTATCTAAAATTTCCTTTAGTGCAAAAATACATAAATCTGTACCATGCTTTCTTTTAAAACCAAATTGGTGGTCAGTAGACAGGACATACCTCTCAAGTCAAGTACTCAGTAAAACTGTCTCCATTACTTTGGACATGACACTGGCCAGAGCTATTGGCCTGTAATTATCAGAGCTGTTTAGCTTCCCCACTTTATCTTTTATCACTGGTACTAGCACAACAGAGAGCGTAAAATCTGGTAACACTCCATGAACAAAAAGGCCTGTGTAACATAGAGCCACCAGAGGGTATAGTTTCTTACTGTCAAGTTTAACATGTTCAGCTGTAATATCATCCTGACCACAGACCTTGTTATCTTTTAACTTCAATATAGCTTCATGGACTTCAGCAGCAGTGACAATAACATCATCATTAAAATCTACACTATCCACTACAAACATATTACCTTTTACACAGTTTAACAGTTCATAATATTCTTTCCGCCATAACGGTGAAATTTCATCAGGACCACTCACACCATCTATATTAGATGGAAGAGATTTTTTGCAATTATTAATAGTTTTTATTTCTTTCCAGAAATCATTACAATTATTTTTTTGCAGCTTCCTTGCCAGTGAATCTGACCTCATCATGTTTTTATTTCTTTTGATGTAGCGAAGTGCATTTTTAAATCTAGCATTAGTGCATTTTTTTTTTTCAAATAAAGGGCCATGCCTGCTTTTGCCAGACTCAGCCCATTCTTTAAAAGCATTTCGGACCTCTGCATGGAGCTCTTCTACTTGGTCCTTCCAACCAGGCTTAGCATTGCAGACTTTAGTCCTATGTTTATATAGTGACCTGCTCGAATTTTTAAGAGACTGTACAATTGCTTCATACAAAGAACATAACTGTTTACCATGTTGATCATCTTTACAGTTCATATCCCGACACCATAAGGCATCTCTTGGTACCTGAATATTACACAGCAAAGCATCAGTATCACTAACATATTTATTAAGATCTGTGCTAGACAGTTTCGTCCAATCTATTTTTCCTACATCAATGCCTTTATCCACAGGCAACAACACAGGTATACTGCCGGTGTTCAAGACCATGTGAAAGGTTATTATGGTCCGTAGCCAGATCATACTCAATCTTCGTAATAACAATGGAGTCATGGGCATCCAGTGTACAAAGGCAGTGATCTAGCCACGAAGTACAGTGGCAGGCCTCGCTGATATAGGTATAACTATCATTTGGCAATCGTAATTTACTAAAATCAATCATCTATAAAATCAATCCACTGTCTGAACAAAACTGAGCCAAATGTTTACCAAATAAAGAGTTGGCATCAGTTACATCAGCATTCATGTCACCAATAACATATATGCAGGTAGAAGGATTGTCCTAAATAAGAGACATGATAAATGCCAATCTACTGAGGTACTCATCCTCATTTTTCATGCACTCATATGGCGTATAGATATTTAAAATAATTATTTTCTTATCATTACAACACAGCTCAAGTCCAATAGCCCAGTCAACTCCCAGTCGTATAACATTAACCAACTGGTCATATTTTTTATTCCACATGGTGGCCACGCCCCCTGGGATCCTCCCCCGGACGACTTTAGCACTCAAGTCAGTTGTTGATTCACCTGCCCCATGAAAGTCCCTATGTATAGAATTTAGTCCTCCCAGGTCTGGTTTAGCCAGGAACGTCTCCTGAACACACAAAATGTCACATCTCTCCATCAGTTTGTCCACAACAATACGGCGTGATTTATCAGTTTCACTGTGGCCAACACGCAGTCCACGTGCATTGTAAGATACGACACAGATATTCATAGTAAGGTTCATTCATATCCCAGCAGCAGCTAATGCAGACCGGCTCTCTTATTGGCACACATCTCGGATTGATGAGAAGTCAACATATTTCCTCAACTAGGAATTCTTAGGACTTTTAGTATGTTGTTCTGGACACCTCATAAAAATGATCTAAGCTGCGAAAAATTATTTTACAATTAGTCTGTGGTAAAACACTACTTTGCCTGGACTACTATGATTTATGCGATAATTGCGGACGGAATTGCAGAATCTGGTACTAGAAATGGAATCAACTATAATAATAATAATGATAATGATAATAATAATAATAATAATAATAATGTGCCTTTACAACTATAATTGTAAAGGCACTGTTTTTTTTGTTACCATTCTGCAATTAACAATAGTTAAAAAATATATTATTTGTCTTTTAGTTATTGTTGGAAAAATTACTGTTTTATTTTACATTTAAAACACTACTGTAAGCAAAAAGAACAGACCTTGGCTATTACTGTGTTTTATTTTACAGTTACCACTACAACAAAACTACAGTACATATTAAATATTGTTGTATTTTTTTCTAGGTAAATTACTTATTGATTGCTGCCAGTTAGTTACTGTGAATTTCACAGTTCGGTTTTCACAGTGTACTATTGCACTGACAAACACCGTTAACTTTCTCCTGCTGTCCGTGTGGATTTATTACATTGGTGTTTTGATTGACACCCCGGAGTGGATGCTGCTCAGAATGAACAAGCCCCAATATACAAAGCTCTTCAGAACAGCGGTACTCACAAATTCTACTCGACCCATTCGTGTGAGTAGAATATTTGCGTCACTTTTGGTGTGAACACACCTTAATGCGAGTTTGATATACAAAAAAAACATTGACGGATAAATGTGGCAAAGGCAGATTAAGTTTTGATAACCATTGATGAGCTGTCCATGTTAAATGGATTGTTAAAGGATATACACTCCCAAATAAAGCAGTCTTATGCAGGTAACCAATGGGACAATCCAGGCTAGGCCTAGTGGTGATAACTGAAAAACATTGTCGAGGCGAGAAGAGAGGTGATCCCGGTCAGGTTCCGGCATTTAAACCTTGGGTATGTAATTTAATTTAGAAGCATTTTTGGTCACATTTGTTGAAATTATCTTTACATAGTTAGGCAGACATATTGCTAAGGCTAGCGAGCTAGTCATGTGATTCTGGGGAGAAGCTTTGGAAGGGTGGGATCAGTTTTTTGGAATATTTGTCCACAGCTTTCTTCATTCAAATCTGTTTTTGCTCTTTTGTTATGTTTGGATTTAGCCGATGGATGTATACCAGCTGGCAGTATATTACACCAGACAACAAAGGCAATACAAGAAAGAATATTGACACTTTGAGCGTTTAACACAGAGAGAAAATCACATAGACAAATAATTTGAACACATTCTAACACCTACTGGTGATTCGTAGTAAACCCGGAGACTAACGCTGCGGAAATAATTTCAAGTGACATATCTCGCCAGCCCCACCTTCACCCTTTGCTCCCAGGATACCTCCCGGCACCTTTCCATACGTTTTGGTAATATCCTGCAGTCTTCACATTAACTGGGAGTAAACTCACATGGGATGTAGATACATGCCATGTGCTCCACTTTAGTGATTGTTATCTATAGAACTATCCCTTCCCTCCTGGCAAGATAGACTAGTAGTAGTGAACCAAAACATGAAGGCACTTCACTGAAGGCATCTGAAGACAAAAGCTGAACAAAAGCTAATTGTTATGTAAACTTGAAATGGAGGTGAAATATTGTAGAAATACCAAGTAACCAAAACCAAACACAGCGCTGCACCTTCACATGGGCGGCTGGGAGAGTGCCCTGACTTGTGACAGCTGGACATCGAGAGCAACAGATTGCTACGTGGCAATTGAAACTAGCCACACGGCAAGTTATCTAGTGGAACATTTGTCCAAGGTGATACTGAGTGGGAGACAAACGAAGACCCAGCCATAGGAATGTACCAATTTTTCTTTATCTTTGTCTTGTCTGATCTTGTCCTGATGTTTTGTGTTGAGTACCACAATGGAAATAAGTCCTGGACTTTATTGTGTTTTTATCCTCAATTGTATTTGATGTTTTTTCATGTGTGTAAGGCATTTGTTTGATACAATTGAATAAATAAATAAAAAGTTAAAAAACCGAGTGACTTTAAAACCGAGGTATGTACAGAATCGTGACTTTTGTGTATCATATTACAGCCCTAAGGAACGCTCAACGCTGCAAACATGGTCTGTGCTGTGGCATTGAAGGCACTGTTGCACATTGGCTGTTTTGCTCACACACACGCAATTCAGCCTCACAAGCAGCTCTCAAAGTTCAAGCTGTTGTGCACTTGCCTGGCCAAGTGAGGCATATTGCTTAATTTTTTTTTTACTGTAGTACTACTGGAAGCCACAAGCTCCAAAGAGAAGCAAAGGATGCTGGTGATTTTATTTCTTTAGACTGGCTGCTTGGTTAAATTTAAAGTTGTTTATAATACACTGAATATATGCATACATGGTTAAAATAAGTGATTTGTTATCATTTTCAAGGATCAAACCCAGGGTGCTGCTCAGATCTGTTTAGATTTTGTCATGTTCTTTCATTGCATTCCTTGTTACAGTACTTATTTGACTTCTGTACAGATACAAATAACATGTCAGCCTGACAGGCTGTTGGTCATGTTTATAAAAAGTATGTTATGTAACTGCTTTGTTGTCAATTCTTAAAAAATAATGCAAACATTAATTCATATTTGTAATAATACATCAGGTAAGAGGGTTCCTTGAATAATTTATATAATGATAACTTTAGTTGTACGAGAATCGCTTTCACATCCAAGCAAATTTGGTATTGCAACTGAACTATCCCTAACTGAATTGAATCGTAAATTAAATCGAATCCGGACCTTGTGAATCGGAAATGGATAATTTCAGGAAATCAGTTGTGATACCCAGCCCTAGACACCAGTTGGCCCTCATGTTTATGGACATTTCCAATATGGAACACTAGAGCTGTTTGGCATGGTGCTTGTCAACTGTCTTCAAATGTTTAAGCATCTGCTGCTATCACAAGACATCTGGAGCGTGTGGGTTGGTGCATAGGATACCTCTTCTTGCGCTTTTGTCTGTTCTGTTTTCATTTCATTGTCATCTGTTTTTGCTTGGTCATAATAATCAATTCTTTGTTTTTATAAATCATTCAGAAAAATCTAAATTGTTGTGCCTCTCACGGTTTGTACTCTGTGAAGACATTTACTGCAGTTTAGGCTTAAAAAAAATATTGTTGAACGAAAGCTATCATGATGCATGATTTCTCCTACTTATTTGTGACCATTATTGTATTTATCAAGTTATTTTGAGTGGAATAGCGAATGTCACTGGTCTCAATTCCAAATACATTGAGATTTTTCTTAAGGAAATTTAAGGAACATACTGAATAATATAACTAAAATTTGCTTGTGGAGGATTGCTGGTGTAGACCCCGTTTACACGTATATAGTTATTTAGAAAAACTGAGGCATTTCCCTTTGTTTGGGCCCTTCTTTTACAGGCAAACGGACAAAACAATTCTTACTAAAAACTAGAGTGGAGATTTTGGAAAACTTTGGTTGCACGTTTACATGTAAAGAAAAAACAGAGAAAAGCTGAGTTTTAGGCAGCAAACGTCACAGTAAGCGCTAGAACTGCGCCAAAAGTGCAACATTATGTTTATTTTCATTTGGGATTCTGAGCTTCTCATTACACTGTCACCTACAGTTTTGGAATGTCCTGACAGCATATATACATGGGTTAGTGTAAATGAAAACTTTTCTGAGTTAATAACATTGTGCACAATGTTATTTTCGAAAACGGAGAGGGTGAAATGGCTTGAGGGGTATTCTATCAAAGTCGCTGACGAAAGCGGCGCTTAGTTGATTAAGCCCAGTTAGAACTAGCGCCAACTGCCACTTATGGCTAAAGCCGTTCATCAACGTAGTTCAGCCGCGCCCTGTTCAGGTTAGTTCAGCCAGGCTAACGTTATCATGGATTACGCACGTTCACGAGATATGTAACCAGCCCATATGTCGAATCATGGATCAAATGTCCCAAAAGGACCGAGTGGGATCCGAGCGAACAGAAGCTGCTTGTGGAGGTCTATGAGGAGTACAAGCATATAATAACTCAAAAAGGGAACACCGTAACAATTACTAAAAACAGGGAGGCTGCCTGGCAAAAAAATCACAGATCTGTTGAATGCATAAGTAGTATTAAACATAACATATTTTAATTTAATATTGATCATGGATTTAAAGCAAGGGAGATAGTGTGGAGTTAATGTGTCGGACTTGCACCCGGTCATCCGGGGTTCAAAGCCAACGCAATTAGTAATATAGTAAGGATTATTTGAGAAATCAAATAACTTTTCTTGCCATTTATTTTCCATTTCGTTGATATTCTAAATAAGGGAATTAATAAAATTAATAAAGGGAATTACAAAATTATGCCAACACCAAAAATACTACGATACACTATGGACGCGAACTCGGGTTACGCGTATCGCAGTGCAAGTGCTAGACCATTCACCCAACTGCTTATTTGAAATTACGCTATAATATATCAATTTGTATAAAAATATGTTGAGAAACTAGCCACAGTAACAATAGATAGCAATTCATTAA
>JAOPUD010000070.1:17444095-17466621 GCA_027122715.1 Trisopterus minutus
ATATGCAAAGTTGCTGCCAGCGTGTTTATCTAAATTCAGTGTAGTCTCTACCTGTGTTTTTACCTTTTATTTTTACAGTTTTATATGTTGTGGTGTATCTTCTCAATTATATCTGCTCCAGTTGGAGTCAAACTTCATTTCCATTGTATGGTTTCCTTTGACTGGGAAAATGTAAAGAGGTCCAAGTGAATTTTCAAAACAAGTCAAAAACAGTTGAATTTGGATGGAATGAATACCTTTAGTGGTGTGTCAGTGAAATAAAATTAGTTTTACAGTCTGGTACCTTAGAAAGGTCACCATTTGGTGAGTCCGCCTGGCCCTACCTGTACTTAAACCTCTCTACAATCACCACTATTCACTTTATTAGCATCTTTCCTGCCATAGGCTTCCCATCAGATTTTGCGCTATGGCTCCCTAGAGATTCTGGGCTACTATCCCATAGTTCCAAGGTAGTATTCACTCTAGTGGTTTTTTTAAGGCAATAATTAAAATGGAAATTTTTTACTATGTTCCAGCTGAATTTACTCACTTACTGACACAGTAACATCTATATTGATTCTGACACTTCTGCAGCCACCAAAACCACCTTTATTCATATAGCCCTTGTAGTTGTGGAGGCCTACTTTATTAATTTTGGGCATGTCATTTCGGGCAGGAGGCCTGAGAAATATGCCTAGGGCTTAACAGGTTAAAGGACAATTCCGGTATTTTGAACATTCAGCCCCCTTTCCAGGTTGTCTAGGATGAAAGAGTGGTTGACACCAAAATTTTGACTATTGGTCCTGTCTCGGGTATTTGGCTCATTTAGAATCGCCCCTGCCTGCTTCAAAATGGCTGGGTGGGGGCATGCACAAACCTGTCCTTAAAACAGCTCTAAATGTTAGTTTTCAGTAATGTGCAACTCCGCAAGTCGTTAGTGGTGTTCAAAGTAAAGTATCGTTCTTTGACCAGGGGTTTGTTTCCCAAAAGCATAGTTGCTAACTTCCTTAGCAAGTACCTCTTAGAGACTCAAGCGGTTAATAGGAAAGTGTTCCCCAAAACCATTTCACCTACATAGTAAGCTCATAGTATGGAGTAAGTTATTCAACTCCATAGTACTAGCAAGGTAAGGCTTCCTGAGTGTTTCCCAACAACATAGTCTGGCTGAGTCCTTATTACCCACATGGTAAAAAGGCAAACTATTTACAAAGGCTCTTGGGCTGTTTTAGGTCCATATTATGCCACATGCTTCCTTGACCGATTTCAGTCTTGTTTGTCTTTTTTACACAATTAGCAAAGTTAGTGCAGTACTGCCTCCAAATGTTGCCTCCAAAAATATTTTCTTAATCAACCCTGTTACTTTTACATATGTGATAAGATTCTGGGCAATGGGTTGTAGAGAAGTGAATTCAGTGATAGCCTACAATTTAAAATAAAATAAAAAAGTATCAAGAAACAGGCATCCACTGCAGGAACAACACAAGATACTGCCCTGCTGTCAAAATGAATAGGCTATCAAATTATTGTAGGAGGGAAATATATTTTCCCTCCTAATTTCTCACCAAAGTCATTGTTTGAATTATCTTTTTTCCATCAACCGTTTGCAGCATTGTATTGCATAGATAGTGCCTATGCTGATGAATTCGCCAGTGTCATAAAAAATGATTGACGTTTTTCCCGAACAATTATTTCCGAAATTGTTTCTAATGTTGATACAAAGGCTAGGTAGGCTATACACAATCAAGTTGGCGAATATCCACAACCACAACTGTATAACAAGCATGTAGTGGAACCCTCGTAGTTGAATGCCTCAGAGCAACTTCGAACTTCGAACTCCGCCAAAACATCTGTTCACTATAAATTAGCTGATACGCTGCTAATCAACGAATCAGCTACGTGTTGGTGTTAGCTGGAGATTTTTGGGAAACTCGTACTTCGGCTGCTACATAGTACAACTGGGCTTAGTAATATGTCGCCACTTCCTGACTGTTTTGGGAAACGCACCCCAGAAACAGAAAGGGGGGCTGTTAACGTTTGGTTGGTCATCGCTCGGTTCTAGCCCTACTGTTGAGCAGGAGAACCAAGTGAAAAGATATGTCGCCCAGCCCCATATGGAGGTAGCTAGATGGAAATTGGTTTAATCCAGTTTTGATTCCACTCTTTTGCCTGTACTCTAAAGACCAAAACGGAGTCTGCAGCACAATTTACTTCTCCAGTGACTAGCTAACCCATGCCATTATATAAATATTCAAGCTTTTTTCAAATGAAGAACTAGTGGCAACACCCTTTTGTAAACCAGAAGCCCCATACCTGTCAAGTTTTCTTTTTACGATGTGTATACATTTGGCAATATGTAGCCTACTGCTATATTTCACAATATAGAAGGGTCCAAATGTCAGCGATGGCAAAGATCAAAACACAGAGCATCATTAACCCAATATTGGTTATATTAGTCGGCCACTTTTTTTTATTTTGTATGTCCTGCTGACATCCAATTGCAAGATCCAAAGGCAGTCGATAAAAAAAAGAGAACCTGTGAACCTAATGTAATGTTATTATTTAATAATTGACCTATTAACTGTTTAGAGACATACAGACAAGTGCACTTAATCAACAATTTACAAATCAAATTAGTCTTTTTCAGGTCATGTGATCTATACAAACTATACATCATACGTAAGCTGAGAATCCATATAGCATATCACTGAACATGTAACAGTAGATGCCAAAATCGATCAAGAATAAACTTATTCTAGTAACAAATAATGTGTCTTACCATTGTTTTTATCATTTAAGTTGTGTATGATAGAAACAACAGTACAAACAGATATCCGAGTTTCCAGACATCAATTTGATAAGTCAGAAAGAATTATCAACCAAGGTAAAGTAGCTGAGAATCTTTCGTAAGACGGGTAAATTCAGAACACACATTCTTTGTCACCATCTAGTGGTCGTATGGTGCAATTGCGAATTTTTGGCTTGGAAAAAAAACTACCTCTGAGGAAGTATTTTCTCCGCCGGGAATGCAAATGAACTTAAACGTGAATGAGCAGTAGGATGTCGGCATTTCAGACGAGTTGAGTGGGTGGTTGATGAGGCTTTGGTCTACGTTTGTATATCATTGAGCGGCACCCGCACCCTAATAGATAATCAGCCTGTTGCCTTCTGTTACCTGAATGGTTTAGAAAATATTTTTATTATTATGTTACACCTTTCCTGCTGTCTGCTCCCAGACCATAGTCGAGGAGCACAGGAGCGACATTCCGTCCCGGGTCGATGTTCTCTCGGGGGTAACGGCAGTGGGTCTGCTTATAGGTTTGAATGTGGTCGGAATGAACCAGCCACCGATTCTTGACAGGCTGTGCACTTTATTCTTAGTTTCACTAACTTTACACGTTTGACGTAACCGGACTCGTTCATACTTCATACTACTTCACTAAACTGACACACGCTACTGCTCGCTCTCCTCCCTCGTCCACTCACGCACACTGCCATTCTCACGCACACATATGCGCTACCCTCGTAACAATTATTTACAACAGTCAGCTGAACATTATTGGGTCCCGTCCTTCCACTCCATGTTTTCTCAGTTAAACACAGAAATCAACTCCATTTGTCCCAGTGTTTGTTAGATGTGAAATGAAGCCAAAAAATACGCTCTCTTCCTCCGGTAACGCAGTCGTTCGCGACGCCTATCTTGTTCGTCGTTTCTTCTATTTGTCTCTAACTCATGCTCTAATCTTTCATTGATTGATACAACGGATTATATGCATCGCTGCAGCAACATTTAACAAGATGGCGATGAGTTCTGCCCGTTTTGCCTGCTCGCTGTCTGCTGTCAAACCAAAACAAACCCGATCCCGCCTCTTGCAAACCTCAACCCTACGTCATATCCCGCCCCTTGCAAGCCCGTCCCCCTTAAGCAGCCGGAGATTCTACTGATGGCTGAGCGACACCAATCTCCGCCTATCGGCCTTCAAGTGTGAATAAGTGTGAATGACCCTCACGGTCAAACCTCCTGCTCTACAATTGCGAAGAAAAGACGGAGGACATATGTGAAAATGTCTATTGACAACCTCTGATGACTGCCCTTGGAAATGGCAAATTAACTGAAAGGTTCCAGGCGAGTACACATTCTCATTAGTCAGGCTAGTATTGAAAGTCTATTAAAAGTCTATCTATAATCTGGATAGGCGGCAAGCACCAGTTTCTGTTCCAATAGAATCTTTATATTTTCTCTTTGGATCCTCCATGACTGAAACATGCTGCTTAATGCAGCCAAGCCTCCGCAGAATGTGACGTGTGTTAAATACGGTACTGAAATGTGCCTGCACGCATACTGTTTTATGTAGGGTAAAGTGTGCAAGTTATGCAAGTTCTCAGTAAATGACGCTGAACGTAAAACTGCCTCCTTTCCCATCTTTACAGTGACCCCATGAAACCCTGGCAGTGTAGCAAAATGTTGTAGACAGGAGAACTCATGTTGGCACTGGCAAGTTGTGCTTTTATGTGAGTGCGCATGCCGGACGCCGCATGCAATAAAAATATTTACATCGCTTGATTATCTTTTTTGATCAGCCCTTTTTGGGTTTTCTGATCAAGCTATTATTAGCCAATATCCGATCATGATCGGCGTGAGATCAATCTGAGCATCATCTAGATATATTACTGTACCTCCCCCTCTCTTTTAAACAAAGGCTATGTAAACATTGTCTAATCCTGACCCCAACTACAAATACTACAATCTATTGCTGTCACCCTCTACAACTAGATAAACACGTATTTTGATGGCACCTTTTATTGCTGAGATATAAGGCTTTCATAAAAAACGCTGCTCTGGGTTCAAAGGTCAATAAATGCGATAAGGGTCCACTGACATCTCAAACCAACGTGTGACCTTCGAGATAGATGGTCTTGGAATCCTAACCTGATTCATGCAAAGTTTCAACAATATACATCATTGGGAAGGTCCCTGCCGGTGTAGGCTAACATCTTTCAGTAAGAGATCTCTTAGAGGACTTTCCTGTGTTTAATTATATTTCAATTTGAACAATATAACAATCAACAGATAAAGGCATAAATATAAACCACAAACATGGGGAGGAAAGGAAAGAATAGCAATGAATGAGCAGCCATCCATGCGTGCAAGAGCTATAGTAATAAAGCTATTTCAAAGTTTATAATTGCTGGATCTGATGCTCTATTTCTAAATAATTTTCACATTAGTATTGTTATTATTTCACATGCAGTGAATATGTTTATACAATTTAAAATGGTGATATATTGATATCACGTGATGTTACAACACAAGGGTATGTCTTGGAAATTAAAAAAAACATGTCAACTGCATTATTTTTGTTCTGCATTCCATTTCACCGGTTTTACAGGCAGTAATTGAAACAAAGTTGGGGATTGTGTTTTCAGGTGTTGTGGTTTCCTTAGAGGTTCTAGAAGGTGGGCCCATCCTTTTAACCAATATGGCCCCTATGCAGCTTCTACCCAGAGAGTACAAAGCCCGCGGGCCGACATTGGAAACCACTAGGGTTGTGCCAATGGATGATGTCATCGTTCATCATGATGGAGAACCACCATGCTGATACCCCCCCTGTCAGACACACACTAATCCTAGTCTCTTCTATAGTTAACCTAAAAACTTGGCAGGGATTGTGCTGCAAATTAAATTAAGAATAACTAATGCATGCTATTTTAAATACGGTAGCCTATGCCTGAGACATGGCGTTAGTCTTTCACGTTCTGATCGCCTTTCTAGAGCCAGATTACACCGTGCCATGTCGCCAGACAATGATGGCTGGAGAAAATGTAGAGCGTAGCAGCAGCCTCCCTCTGTGAGATCCTGTCCTTAGCGGAGAAAGTTGCCATCAAAACCGATGCTTGGACAGCGTTGACTACGGAGTCGTACCTGACCGTGACTGTTCACTTTTTTACTGACTCGGTCGTGCAATGTGCGATCCTGTAGACCCGCTCAATACCAGAGAGGCACACTGCGGAACACATGAATATTCATGAAACGAAAATATCTGTTTTACTGTGTATGTTAAATGAAATGGTTTTATATATTAAACAAATTCCGTTGCAAAGAGGATTTAAAAAAAGTGAGTTGGCGGAAGCCTACACATTTTTCCTATTGTAAATTGACATGAGACATTACAAACGTTCACTTTGCTGCTCTCTGCTCTACTTTGCTGCAGTTCTGTTCCACAGCCACAATCCACATGACGTTCTTTACTGGTGCTTCTTGTTCAGTAATTGGCTGCATTCCAGGATACATATATAGTGTATGTGGGATGCTATGATAGATATTGAATGTGGTAATATATGATGGATGGTCGACGTATTATATCAAAGATGGTGGTTGTTTTTATGATAGATGGTGGAAATGTCCTTTGCTAGATAGTGCCTACTACTACAACATATTTTAAACTCCAACTGTTATGTCTGTCATAACTCGGTGAAGTGATATTTGTCAGTCAATCACAAATCGAGTTGGAGCAGTCAAGGTGTGTGTGTGCTGCATAGCAGAACACAGGAACACAATCTGAGTTCTTATTAACATGAATAAAAAAACAAACATTCATCCTATTGGTGAATGAAAACAAGATATAATCACATTAGGGGGGTGGGTGATGGGCACCTGTCCAATAATAGTTAGGGGTGAGGAGGGCCAGCAGATTGCCCGTGTGCCCATGTCCAAAGTGCATTTCAAAGAGCCGCACCAGTTGTTTGGTAGATTTCATTAATCTATGCAGACCTCGACATTAATGGTTGCGTGCTTGCCCGGGGCAGGTGAATTCTGTGATCGGGCAACTAAAATGTGACATGTAGTTGCCTGTTGGGGCAGGTGAATTCTTACACTATGCATGCATACAACATAAACATCATCCTATATCGCGAAAGCGGTAACGGATGTAACCCTAATCTACTAGTACCTCCAAATGCAATTATTAACCCTAAAAAAGCATATGGGATTTTTTAATCATTTCATTCAGGCCTTTTTCTAGCTTCAACTCCAGCCACTAGAGGTAGCTAAGGGAAAGCTATAAATTGAAAATCCTTTTTGTTGTACTTTTTCCCTGAAATGCTGTGTCTTAGTTTTGTTATAACTTGACATGGCACTGGAGCATTAGAGCCCTGCAGTAAACTTCCACATGTTGAGATAATTTAGCTTGTGGAATACAACATACTGCTTTACTTGCATTCAAAACAGCAAAGATGAACACGTGTACCATTTTCATTTTTAATGCAATATTAATTTAATATTTATTCTTTGTTTCAGGTTCCTGCAGGGTTGAAGCGATGGAGCAAGACCTTTCAACGGCTGACCACCCTTCAATAAACGACAACACTTCTAACACGGAAGAAGAAAGCAATGAGATGAAAGACTTTGTTTACAAGCATTTACGAGTAGTGACTGAACAATCTAATGGGACACTCCAATGCAAGCCTGATGACTACGCATCAGAGGAGACTTCAACTCGCAAAACTCTAAAAGTGATCAGGAAATCACGTAAAAACACACAGGGTGCTGTTTTCACAGGAAATATTCTAAGCTTCAGCTGTTCTGTGTGTAAAGATGATTTTACATACAGTCCCAATGACCTCCTTAAGCATTTTAATAAGTCTCATAAGGATGGCCTTCCTTCGTATCCTTGTGATCTGTGTAGCTTCGTCACAAATGAATTCTCTGATCTTCAGCGCCATCGGATTGGACACAGAAATACCCTGGTTACATGTGAGATCTGCAATAACAAAGTTCAGTACTCTCTGTTAATGCTCACCAGGCACTACATCATGTGCCACAGTTTGAACGGGCGCTTTCAGTGTGAAAAGTGCGAGTTTAAAACTCTAGATGCTGGCACATTTGTCCAGCACATTCACCATCATAACGAGGGACGTTTCAAATGTTTAAAATGCCCCCATGTGAGCTTGAACAAAGACGAATACCAGAGACACTTAAATGTTCACGCGAGTAAGCTCTCATTCAATTGTCAAATATGTGGCTATGTTTCAGAGAGGATTGATTTTTTCAAAAAACACATGAATAATGCTCATGGTGAAGAGACCGAAGATTGGATTAATGGGCCGAGAGCTCAAGAGGATGAGGCTACAGCAATTTCGTCTGCAGCTATTAAGCTAAAAGAAGACTCAAGGAGTCCTCGAAGGTTGTCAAAACGGAATTGTGTCTCTGGAAAATTGCCAAAAGATGTCAATTTGTTAAAATCCGAAAAGAGTTCAGAAGAGACACTGCAGTTTGACAAGATGGCAGCGAAAAAGAACAAAAATGGCAGCAAAAACTATAATGCTACAGAACAGCAGGCTGCCTGTGAATCAAAACCACCAATGCATGTAATGTTGCCAGACTGTGAAAACGCTTCAGAGACAAGTCAAAATAACCCAAATGGACTTGTTCTGAAGCTTAAAAACAAAATATCTATACCTCCGAATTGCACAACTAAGGTAATTGGTTTCAAGGTGGTTGATGGAAAAAAGCATTTGGTTCTCAAAGTCCTGCCAGTTTCAAAAGTAGAATCCCCCACAGAGGATCATTCTCAAACAAAAGACTTGGGAAATATAAAAAAATGCAATAGTGATAGTTTGACAAACCCTCGCTGTACTGCTCCGCAAAACATCAGTGCTTCTACACACATTTTTCAGGATGATATTGTGGCAGTAAAAGTTAAGGTTGAGGAGGAAGAAATCCCTCTTATTGGCTTCACTCCATCTGTCCAGGAAGATGAGTGTAGAGAACAGCCAGAAATTGAACAAAATGGCTCCCCCAAGTACTTTGCTCAATCCAGTACAATATTTTCTATGGAAAATAAGATGGATCACGTCAATGAAAAAAATGATCTTGATTCAAATTCAATCCCTGCTAAATCAACCCCCGAACTGACCTCTCTTAGTAAATCTAAAATACACCATGTGCGGCCTCTTTCATCATCGATAAGGGTTGACTTGGCCACAGATATCAATGAAAGATTATTGGATACAGCAGCTAACTCATTGGCTACAGAGTTGTCTGAAAACAACCCAGACTTAAGCATTGATGGGGAGATAGTATCTTTCCAAATCGGAAATAAACATGATCTCACTAAAGGTGATCAGAATTGCAAACAAAAAAATTCTAAATGTGCAATGCCACTTCCAGAGATGCATTCTAGTTCTACTAGCTACTCCATGGAACATACCATGTTGGGTAAAAACTCACTTATAATTATTCCCAATGAAAAGGTATTTAGTTTTCATAATTATTCTAAAGAATCATTAGATATTTCACCTCATTCACCTACATTTGACAGTAGGACTGACATTCCAACAGAATCATTGTGTGCTCATGATTCCTCTCAGGTGACTTTACAATTGGCAGAATCTCCAAAACCATCTAGCAAATCTGGACATGGGAGTGATGCACATCCAGGGACTAATGGGCCCCCCCATCATGGGTTAAACAAATCAATTCCAGAGATTGACACTGACCATGACCAGGGCAAAATGTGTGCCGAAGAACAAACTACTGAAGAGACACCTGAGTCAATTTTTCAAGACTTTAATATCATCAAAGTGGAAGAGGATTATATACCAGTGTCTAATCCTCAACAAGATAGCCACAATTTGGGCCACCCAGGTCATGAAAAAAGCATTCTGATAGTGAAACAGCATTCTGATGCAATCATTAACCACCAGCTTAACAAAGAGAAGAATAAAGAAAGAGTAGGAACTTGTCCTGATGGCAGGGAATCTGGAAAGCCAGCAAAAACAACTCTACGCTTTTTTCAGATCCCAGAGGGTAAGCAGCAAATGCTATTGCAAACTGCAGAAAAAAAATATGCTATACCGGTACCACTCAAGGGGAACAGAAGTTTTAAACTGATAACTAAGTCAAATAGTCCTCGGATCAATGTGTCTTACATGAAACCAGGTTTTGAATTTTCCAGTAACCCTACAGGGTTGGTTCCTCCTCAGACTGGCAGAGAGGTAGGGATCGAAGTGCCCCCATTGAGGCCTAGTAAAACAGGGATTACATCTGTTTCTGCGATGCCGCCAAACGTTAGCACAATCTCGAACCATTACCTTCTCAATAGTACCGGGTTTAATGGACCTGTTCTTGTTTCTAAAACAGGACAAGGTACACCAGTGGACAGGACGTCTGCTGTGAAAACACAACAGACCTGCTACCTGGTAAAAAGGTCACTTCAAGTTGCGAAGCCCCCAAGTAATGTTGGTTTCACATTGGCCAGCTCACAGGTACCACTTTCTTCACGTCCAATGCTGGCAATGCCTCTGAACTCTGCAATAAAATCCAACATTTTGCCCGACGGCCGTCAAGCTTACCTGGTTAGGTATGTCTCACAAGCAAAGTCTGGCAACATTTCGAGTAATCTTGATAGCCAGACTTTGACTCAGGCAAAGAAAAATGGTGAAAGCACTGGATCCAAAGTCTTGTATAGGATTGTCACACCTACCAGTGGGCTATTTTCAGGCATTGTACCAACTGCTAATGAGGAGCCTTTATTTCTTGCTCCTCGTTCACAGAGTGATCAGTCAAAAAACAACAATGATATGGCTTTCACTTGTGTGAAAAGTATTTTCCCTGTACAGAGACTATCTGCCGAACATGATTTTGTGTCTGGTATTTTTCAGTCCCAATCAAATTTAAAAGTTATAGAAAATCCATGGCCAATTCGGCCACCAAGCCAAAGGAAAAGGCGGAGGAAGGCACTTTTTGATGAGCTTCCAATGCATAAAGCTAGAAGACTTGCAAACAAAACACTGACTACAGAAGTATGGCATCCTCTATCCAAAGACATTGAGAGAACACTGAGACTTCACCCTTTCAGTTCACTACAGCAGATCAAGTGCCCTCGCAGACATCAACCTGTTGTTGTGCTTAACCATCCAGATGCTGATATTCCTGAAGTGGCTAGCATCATGAAGTCAGTTAATCGATACAGAGGAGCTGTCACTAAAGTCTCACTTTCTCATCAAACTGTAGAGGCTCTATCTGTACACAACCAGATGGGGCTAACAGGGAAAAAGCCAATTGCCAAATGTCTGCCCCCTGCAAGCAATGGCTCAAGATTGCAACTGGATCGGAGTTCTGTTCGTGAACGATTTCTTCTGAAACTGAAGTTGAAGAAAAAAGGAAGGAGAAAGTATGAAGTCGTGAAGACTTTATCAAGCTGTGGTGGGCAGCCCATTTTTGACTGCTGGTTTTGTGGTCGGCTTTTCCACAGCCAAGAGGACTGGATTGGTCATGGACAGAGGCATCTTATGGAGGCAACGAGAGACTGGAACAAATTATTCTGAAAGTGTTCCTACATTTTCTCGTTTTAAAAATATTTGTATACTTTTAAATAACTTTCCATTATGCGTCTATTCTTGTAATTTCTTGCCCTATAAATAACTACGATTCTTTTTACATCTATTCTGGTAACTTATATTGTTGTTTTTAATCTGACATGTATAACTATACGACTGTGAAAACTATACTGTAATACAACTTTTTTTTATCCAACCAGCTGTTCATTTGAAAACAGTTTTGATTTAGTTTGTGCTGATGTAAATAAAAGGGGTTTAGAAATAAAATATGTTGATTCTTCTTACATTCTTTGAATTTGTAATGTTAATTTTCAGTTAGTGAATTATTTACCATTTCAAAGTGCATCATTATATAACGCCTCCAGTATTATGCGTTGCTTGGCTGGAACCCAATTTTGTGGCACGATATAATCTGAAATCTTTACCTCCGCAATTGAGTTGATTTTGATAAACTCAACAGCTGTATAAAACAGTATATGGTAAACCTATTCCTTAGAATATGAGTACACAATTTCAGTTGTCAGTCAGTTGTTTTGAAACATACATTTTTAATGTCCACACTTATATTATTTAGTTTTATATTTATTATAAAAGCATTGCACTGCATGATTGTGCTTCTTTCTGCATTCACTTATAAAAAAAATAAAATGCATGCATGTTTTATTAGGCAAAACAATAATAATTTGTCACAATAATGCAATCTTGTGAATAACGTGGTCATGTAGGGACCCTAATGACCGCATTACAGTGAAGATTATGTGTATTGCAACTGTATCAGTGCAGTGGTTGATGTTGATGTCCAGCTTCGAGAGGGTTAAGCTTCTTGGACACTAATGTTATAAAACGACAACACAACGATTCTTTTTACGATTTTATTATTCTTACTATTCTTTCCATTTCTGCTGAGTCAGTTCCTCTAGATGCCACTCAATCTACACTGGTATTTAAGAAATGAAAATCCGGTAAAACTGAACCAACACTAACTACAAAGTCAATGAGGCATGGCAAGATTATTTACAAACCCTAAACTAATTACCATTCATAGTGAAGATACATAAACAAAACTAAAAACATTAAAAGGGCAATCAAATGAACAAAAAATAGTATAAAACGGTAAATAATACATTTTAGAGCGTTAAATGTAAATGTAGATATTTGCATACATATGTATGCAGAGCGAGGCAGAGAGTCAGTCAGACGTAGGTTACCATCGGAGGCTGGTGGTGCTACAGCAGTGGACCTTCCCTGGAGGTCGTCGATGATGTGATGCAGAAGAGCTGGTCGGTGCGCCTGGCCTGTGTGGTTGGTTTGATGTTGACCCTCCAATGCGGTTTACTTCAAGTGTGTTAATGTGTAATTATGTCAAAACATGTTTCACATTTAAATGCATACTAGAAATGAAAATGAATTTTCTAGAGATGATGGAACAGATGCTTATGGTTGGTTTGAAGCAGGAGAGATTGACACTTGATGAGTAGCTGTTACTATAACAACGTAATTCAACTCATCTATTGCCAATATCTGCACTGATTAACACAGCTACTAATGATAGCATGCCATAGTAACCGCCTCAAAAACAATTCTTGTAACAAATTAAGATAACATATTTGCTTGCAGCTGGCAGGGGGTGGGGGGTAAAGTGACAACTAATATATCATATTAGGTTGTCACTTTGCCACTTAAGCTATCTAGCAGAAATCCAGCAACCTGAACAAGTTAAGTTAGTAGCTTAACTTTTTCAGGTCGCTGAATTTCTGCTAGACGGCCTACAGCCAAACCCCCTCCAAATCACTGTCTGAACTGATTCAATATTTAGAGATTTTTTTGAAAACATGAAGGATACAAATTAAACATCTCTTGACTAACAACAAACATAAGTTAGAATAAAAGTTACACACAACAAACATACATAACAATATTACTATAATCAAATCCTTAAAACACGCCACAAAAATAGAGATTATTTACAAGCGTTCAGATTCCTCCTTGTGAGGATTGCCCCCCTCACCCGGTCCTTTATCTCCTCCGTTAGAGAGGCCTCAGAGTGGGGCGAGGGCAGCACAGGCCCTTCTCCCATGGGGCTGGAGGAACGGGCCAGCTAGGTTTGAAAAACAAGAATAAAATACCAAACATGTAAGCAGTCGTGGCCTGTTTGTGAGGCCGGTTGTGAACGTGATGCATGAGTGAGCTGTGTGACACAGGGCTGCAGTATTAACCCTTCTCTCCTCTAGCTCAGCCTCTGAAAGGGGGCTGGGAAGAGGAGGTCCCTGACTCCTGGTAGGGGACCTCAGCGTCGTCCTCAGGTGCACAGGGTCAGAGACAAGGACTTCCTCTTCCTCCCGGTCCTGATGGCTGGGGCAGCGGGCAGACTGCGGCCCTGCCTCCCTCTTCTCCGCCACGGAGATGGGCCGGCCATAGACCCTGGCACGGGCACCACCGCCTCCCCTGCCACGCCGTCCTCCATCAAACAGCAGGCGGAGCTGTATCGGCTGTGGGTTCAGGTTCACCATGAGTACCGGTACTTGTCGTGGTGGAGGTGACGTGAGGCATGAACAGGGCGACATCCCGGTCCAAGGCTGAATGGTAAAAAAAAATTTTTAAAAGGTGGATGGACTGGATGTCGACTGAAATGCATTTCTGAAAGCAGCCCACCTACAGTCACCAAACAGTCAGCTTCAGGCCGCCTCCTACGCAGGAGGGGGGGGGGTTACATTTGCATATTTCCACCCACTTCACCGTCCACTTTCAGTCGGAGCATAGGTACGAGTTTGTGGCCCTGGACCAGCGGACGAGTATAGAAAGCCAAGAGTGCCGCAATCCTGCTGTAGATTGCCGCGTCTAAACCGCGGCTTAGACTAAACTCCGGCTATGCTGGATTGAAGACGCGTCTTCAGTCCGGCATAGTAATGCAATGATGAGAGCTGCAACGCCTGCCATGTTACGCCGTAACCTAAAGCTGTGTTGCCTTTACTAGTTTCACTACAATGTAAACATACATTTGTGTCTAGTACAGTGTTATATTTAGATATGTTAGGCTATATATTGAGATGGCAGTGTGCGAAATACCCATAATATTCGGGGCAGACCTAATCCCCCAATTGAAGCGCAATACCTATCTAAATGTTCTCAGTAGTTAGTAGTAATGTTCAGTAGTACGCCTGTAACATTACACCATTTCATGGACAATCAGTCTATATCTATAGCCTACATGACAACACACACAATACTTCACTACAAGTAGCCCTAAGCCCTATATAGGTCCTAAAAATAATTCAGCATAATTGCATTACTGCCACAAGCATAGGCAACAGTAGCCATTATGCACTAAAATGGTCTCTGCAAGACACTGTTTTCCTGTTCTGATGGTTGTGGATGAATCTTCAGCTACATTAAGGTTTGTTACATGTCCCTGCTATAGTTGGCTAGTATAATCTACAGCAATACATCAAATTATGTACAATCACCATATGTCCGTTGCATCGCTGTCTTGTGAGAATGTAAGCATAACTTGTAATCAGCGTGACAATCAGTGCGTTTACATGACACTTAAGAAAGTCAAATTATTGGGTTAGTCCAACTATGATTGGATTATTAAGATGCATACACCTTAATCAAGCTAAAATCTAATCGAATTGGGTTTCTCAATCTAATTAAAAGTCAAATTAAAACCCCTAGATAATTTGATACATAGTCGCATTAAGCGTGCATTTAGGGATTGGGATTGTTTTATGCGTTCTGCGCATGCTCGAGATCTTTTCCGGGGGGCTGTGACCCGGAAGTAGAAGGAGACGATAGTCGTGTTGTTGTCACCGCCGGAAAACGAGAAAGGGCGATTTATTTAAAAAGGTGGCCCAGAAGATGGAGGAAGCCGGTGAATGTAGTTACCCCCTTTAAAGGTCTCATTCCGCGAGAAACAGTTTATTACTCCTCCTTTTGAAATACGATAGGCCACTCGGAGTTGCATATGCATGCTGAACGTGAAAACGTTCTCCTGCGTTGATTGCCTGCATTAGCAAATGAAAAAAAATAGACACAAAAATGATAGAATCAGAAAAGCCTCACCAACTGACATCAGTTGGTGAATTAGTATTCATGGCCTACTACAGCCACCAGACTGTAGGGATGAGGTAGAGGGAAGAATGTCGGGAACTAGGAGACTGGAACACGCGTCTGTATCTACGGCACCGTCTAACGAGTCTCCAGCCCGCTTATGAAGCTCAAAGGGACGCCGCTTAATAGAAGCAGGTGAACCAGCGGCTATTCTAGTACATCGTCTGACAGCCACCCTACAGCCATCAGACTGAGGGTAGGGAAGAGGCAGCTTAGAGGAATGCACAACAAGTGTAAGACGTTGTTGGCCTTAACCGGGAATGATTCTCACAGACCAACTGTTGGTGGGCAAGCACCTCTGAGAATCGGGGCCCATATAGCCCATCCGGAGCTAATGGACCCTGAATGAGGCTGGCCCGCTCTCGCTCTGGCACCGCGGTGTGGGAGGGCCATATCGCCCTCTGTATCATGGTTGCCGAGGCCATATTCCGGCCGGCCGAAACGGCTATCAGCTGGCACAGTTGTAAGATGGCGCTGGAAAAGCGGGACACCGCCAGCCATCTTGCGGCCTCCTCCGGGCCGTAGGCCTCCCTGCCAGCCAGGGCAGAGGAGAGCAGGGCCATGTTGTTGACCGCCGCCACAGACTGAGAGGCACAGAGGAACACTTTGTCCGTCAGGCCGACAATCTGCCTCTGGAGGCGGTCGGGGGGCAGCGGCTTCTCATTAGGATGGCATCCGGCGCCCGGACAGAGAAGCGCTGCCAGGGGGGGCTCCAGATGAGGGATCCCCTTCGCCTCGTAGTCGTCGTCATCAACGCTGATATCCTCTTCCTCGAGGTCCGGCCTTGAAGCGGTCAATGCCCTCGGAAAGCTCCACCGAAGGCGAAAAGAAGATGTGCCTGGAGAGGATCTCCTCTTCAGGCAACGGCTGGCAAGCGGCGCAGGAGGCGGGGTTGGCCATAGCAGCCGCGGCGTGTTCCACACCGAGGCAGCGGAAGCACACCAGGTGCCGGTCACCCGGCGCCAGAGAACCGGGGCAGGGGGAGCAGGATGACCCTGAAAAGGGCCTAGCTCCAGTAGCGGCCCGGGTGGCCCTGAAAAGGGTGTTTTTTGTGGCGGCTCGCCTACCCCGCTTCCACCCGATTGAATCTTCTCTTCGGTATTCATTCTCGTCTGGTCGATCAGTGCTGAAAGAAAAGGGAGGCGAACGGCGGTGTGCGCCGCCTTATATACACGGTGCCGTGGGGAATGTGGTCGGTGCCCACATTGATTGGTGCATAGTTGAAATTTCAGTGCGCGTGAGGATGCACACGGGGACAAGCCCATAAGGCGAAGTCTAGACGGTGTAGCTTACATGAAATAGAACTAGAAACCAAAGAAAGATGTTGCTGGGAAAAATAGTCAGCCTGAAAATGTCTAAGTCCCTAACAGCGCTGAGGTCGTCTGGAGCTTTGCCTCCGTGGAAGTTCTGCTTCAAATGAGAGTGATGTTTTTCTGTGTGTATCAGTCTTATGTGTTTCTTATAGCGAGCTGTGTGTGTCAGGGCTGGTGTGGGGGGCTTCCCAAGTGCACCTGCCTGGCCTTGAGCACCCCGGGCTGTGGCCGAGTGTTATCAGCAGACAGACTCCTGTTCTTGCAAATGAGTGTGTCCATTGTGTGAGCATCTGACGGCTCCTATCGTTGGGACAGGTGGCCTTCGGCTCAGGCCTTAACATGAAAAAGGTTGACTATATTTATACTATAGATGTGGTGTGTTTGTTAGGTTATTTTGCCCATCAACGTGGAGGGAAAGAGCGCGAGAGAGAGAGGGGAGATGAAAGGAGAGGAAATAAGGGAGAGATAAAGAGAGAGGGACTGAGGGAGAAAGTTCTTGGGTCTTCACTGTAGGAGGTCTTTGACCAACAGCATCAGATTGGATCGTCTTGGGATAAGACACTGAGTCTGATTGGGAGGGTGCCCGTCTGTGTGTGCCTGATGTCTGGTCGATTGCTTGTTTGTTTGAACCTGTACCTTATGTGTGTGTTTGTGTGTGTGTTGGCGTGCTTGTGGCTGTGCATGTATAGCATTAGTATATATATATATATATATATAGCATAGTTTGTTTGTGCTTGTCTAGTGTGTGTATTTGTCGTCAATCAACATGCTTCAATGCAAAATTCGAACGCTGTAATTGCAGGCCCCTCCCTTTGATTTCTCAACCATCACAAGCCTACATGCCTCCAGATAGGTTATCTTTCATCAGTGTTATACATCCTCATTCATTCCTGTCTCTGTTTATTGTGGCTCGTTGCAGCACTCCTCGATCCCCGTCTCCTCTGGGATTCACCTCACTTTGCAGAAGGAGAGGGTGTCGTCCAGAGTGACTCCCTCCAGCCACCACCATGGTGTAGACTCCGAGTGGGAAATCTCTGTAGATTTTAGGGATGTATTGTCTGATGAATATGTGAGGAGTATTATGGTGGCTTCTTCACAAATATATTTTTTATATTTATATGTATATTTTATGCGATTGCTCTCCTTTATGTATGTATGTATGTATGTATGAATGTATGTTTGATGTATGATGAATGTACATGTATGAAGTTGTGTCGGAGTCTGTGTGCAAGTCAGTTTTCGCAAGTTTCTAAAATGGTTGGCCGCTTTGGTTGCTCTGGTTGAATTAACTGCAGGAACCTATGAGGGGCCGCCTAGGCATAATTCATACTTGGTCTTATACACACTATATAATCTTGCATATACACCACTATACTCATAACCACACACTATATATGTATATATATATATATATACTCCTTTTACATGTATGTATGTAGTTGGGTATGTGAGAGAGTATAGTTGTGTGTGAGAGCATATAGTAGTGTATGTACGTAAGTAAATAATATAAAATTATATAACATAACATCACGGCCAAACACTGCACCTCCAGATGATATTGTGAATAGACTACATCAGGTTCTCTGACTTCTCTGGTTCTTTCACAAGTAAAGACTCGTAGTGGGGGTTATCTCAGCCATGGTGCAGAAGGCCATGGTTGGCTCATTTAGAATCCCCCTGCCTGCTTCAGAATGGCTAGCAATGGGCATTCACAAACCTGTCCTTAAAACAACCCTGAACGTTCGTTTTCAGAAATGTGCAACTCACCGAGTGGTAGTGGTGTTCGTTGATGTTCCAAATCAAGTATCACAAAAAACAGTTAATGCCATGGTCTATTTAGCATTTTGTAAATGCATTGATTTCTGTTGGAAGACTCATTGCTGGTTGACCGGAAACGGAAAGGGGCACTGGTTGTAGTCTTTTCGCTCGGTCTGGCCCTACTGTTGATACAGAGAACCGAGAGAAAAGACTAAAACCAAACATAAACACCCCAATTTCCAGCCCTCCAACCCTTCCTTTCCGGTTCTGGTCTGGTTTCTGTTTCATTGGGATTAACAAAATGGCAAATAAGACAGACGGAAACTATTTCGCTATGATACATGATTTGGAACATCAAGGGACACCACTAACCACTCAGTGAGTTACACATTTCTGAAAACAAATGTCTAGGGTTGTTTTAAGGACAGTGTTACGAGAGTAGAGTATGCGTGTGTGCGAGAATGGCAGTGTGTGTGTGTGAGTGACGTCAGCGAGGGAGTGAACGAGAGAGGAGAGCGAGCGATAGCATGAAGAAGAATGAAATGATTCTGGTTATGTTTTGTACTTGTACTTGATGTGTACTGTAGGTTGTTGAAACTGTGGAATAAAGTACCAAGCCGTCAAGAATCGGTGCCCGTGTCATTCCGACCAATAAGCAGACCAACTGCCGGTCAAAGTGAGGGTGTGGCCCCCGAAAGAACAGCGGGGGAACCTTGAGGGAACTCCCCTATGCTCCTCCACTACTGTCTGGGAGCCGAAGCGCAGGAAAGGTGTAACATTGGCAACCACGAAGGGACACTCTCACGCAAAGGCAGTGGTGAGAAAAGAAAGAACGGTGAAATAAACCAGAGAAGTTAGAAGAGACGAAGAATAAGCGGGAAAGCTTTGTTTACCTGTTTGAGCTAAACTAAGGTCAGATGGCGGATGCTAACCGTCGTAGCCTGTGCAATTTCGGCCACTCAAAGTCCAACCCGTTTGTGACGATAAAAGACGTTGATACAAGTTACTATGGACTTTCTAACTGGTTCCACTGTAAAGTGGAGCCTATCAAAATTAGGCATGGGGCGGCGCCATGTGAGCTCAGTCAACCCAAGTTCTCGAGCCGAAACCCCTTCATTAATTACGAGGAGGACAGTTACTGTTTTTAACGTGGTGTGACCAACAGACAAAGTGACTCATGTTCTCATATGCACAACCACCAACCCCATGCACAACCTGCTGCTATTGCAATGCCACATTCAAACCCCTTTTCCTCGGCCCAGGAGAGTTGCATCCACAGCACCCCAAAGATCGGTTGCTCTATGGACATTTACCGGAGCCAGGTCACAGTCAGACTGTCAAGTTAAAGGGCTCTTTTTCCAAAAGTGAGCAAACAAAATCACAAGGAGCCAAGCCGCACTCTGCACTGTACCAGCGTGAGGATGACTATGATCCTTGAGAAAGAGTCCACGAGAAACACCTTGGGACCTGGACAGTATGATGGCACCACACCCTGGACAGAGTTCCAGCACAAGTTGAAGTGGCATTGTGGGTGCAGCCGGGGCCGTCATCCACAGAAATCCCCGGTCCGCCCAGTGGGACTATGTCCACCCGGTGGAGGAGATAGAAACTGCATATCCTTCCTCACACAAACGGAAACAAAAACCTTGCATTTTACTATCGTCGGTTCGTTAAAGACTTTTCTTCCATTGCAGAACCTCTCCATGCCCTGACCAAGAAACACACCCAGTTTTGTTAGTCTGAGTAATGCCAGGCCGCACTTAACAAACTCAAAAACATGCTAACAACCGCACCCATCCTGGGCTACCCTGGCTCCTCCTCAGCTGAACGTCAGTCACCAGGCTGTGCAGTGACATTTGGACAAGGCCCCGCCAGCTGACTTTAACAACTTACAGTCCCCCGAGAAAATATACCTGACTAAGACAAAAGAAAATGAACTGTTTGGTGGTTGGTCCCTGGAGGAGCTGCGACAAGCCCAGGAAGACGACGCAGGCATTGCAACCAACAGGACCTGGTTGGAAACCAGCGGAGAATGTACTGCATGGGTAACAGTCTCACCATGCAGCTCAGCCACAAAGACATATTGGAGCCAGTAGAAACACCTTTACTTTACTCTACTACTCTATCAGAGATGGAGTGCTGGTTAGACATTTCTACTGCCTGGACGATACCCAATTTTATCCACAATTCAGCACCTTCCAGATGTCATTAGACTGATGCATGAGGGACAAGTTGGTGGACATTTTGGTGTAGTGCGCTCTGTAGCTTGGCTGCATTGTAGAGCACACGTGCCTGCACATATGTGTAAAATTTCATGTCAATTGGAGTTACGGTGTGTGTTGTGTGGCCTAACAACCTGTAGGTGGCGCTAGTGAGCGTGTCCGAATGCAAAACCTCTGAAATGTGCAATTTTCTCAAAATTTTCGCCAGTCCCTGTGTGCACACCAATTTTTTTCAACTTCTGAATATGTTAAGGCCCCCAAAAAGGCAGTCCTTTCTGTAAAGGGCCTTCGCCTGACATTGTCGGCTGGGGCCCTAATTAAACTTCCAGAGAGGGAGAGAGAGAGAGAGAGAGAGAAAACGAACACCACTGGGCTCCTTGGGGGCTTCTCGTTGATTGAATACAGAAAGAAGAGCTGCCATGGCGCACCGGGGCCGGAGCTGAGCGCTGCCCCGCCCGCCGTGCCCCGCCCGCCGTGCACCGCGCCCTGGAGCTCTACTTCGGCTGCAGTGCCCAGAGGCGACTCTTCTTTCTGTATTCAATGGCAATTCGCTTTATTTATGCGTCTATTTTCTTTCATTTGCTAATGCAGGCATAATATCTAAATATTGTTGAAAACTTAAAACAACTAAACAGAATTAGGAAAAGTCACCCTCATGTTATAGCCTACGAGCAGAACTAATCTTTGTGGGAAATATTAGATTCCTGACAACTTTTACTGTCTATAGGCCTTAGGTCTATAGGGTGACGCGCTAAAGCACAGCCTGGTATGCTGCGTAATGGCTGAGTGATCGCGGATAGGTCCGTCCTATGCACTGAAACTTTATACAATGCAACCAAATATTTAATCAGCATCAAGCTATTAAAATCTCTATTCTTCACAGATAATATAACAGTATATTAGTCAGTCATTTTTATTAGGTTAAACAGGGATTTGATAAAGTTTTTTAATTTAAGGACCACCCACAAATAGTCTGGCCCATCCACAACTGGAATCCTGGTGCCGTGCGTGTTTCAGACGGCTTGGTAACCCAACGGAGTGTCGAAATATAGGTAGGCTCAGCACCTTTATTTCGTCTGACTTTTGGTTGTGGAAACGCCAATATAAGCGAACAGAGCCGCACTGTACCGCAGCGAACAGCAGCGCACCGCTCGGTGGAAACGAGGCGTACGACTGAGCGGCGGGTTTGTTGGTTCTCGTAGCCTAGAGACTTGAGGGGATAAACCCTCCCTCCAGCCTGCTCCACAGCCAGGGCTCCTGCTGATTGGTTCATAGCGCAGCCAGGACTTCTTCTTATTGGTTCAGAGCACAGCCAGGACTTCTTATTGGTTCATAGTGCAGCCAGGATTTCTTCTTATTGGTTCAGAGCACAGCCAGGGCTCCAGCCTATTAGTGAATAGCCGTTGAGGTGATTCAGATCCCTTAGCTAGACCCACCCCCTCAGAGGAGGACTTTCCTCCTCTCTCCCATAGACCCCCATGTTATTCACCGGCCGAGAAATGAATGGGAGTCAATGGAGGCTGAGGGAGGAACGTCCTCCCCAAAGTAATATTCAATAGGCATATAAAGTATGTATAAGTCATATTTAAGGGCATTAATTCATTGCAGTAATCTTGGCAATACAGATTTTTTATCCTCCACAATGTTAAGGAGGATCTTCCTCCCTCTCCTCACTGGAGAAGCCTCCACTGGTCTACATAAGCCGCTTTCGCACCGAATAGTTCTAGGAACTAAACAATAGGAACCATTAGTACCCAAATCGTATAGGGACTATTCTTCCCCTAAATTTCCCCCAAACTGTTTTCAC
>JAOPUD010000070.1:17562221-17602708 GCA_027122715.1 Trisopterus minutus
GATGGACTTCTCTCGGTACCAGCCCTCAGCCCCGCCCCCCCCCACCGCGCCGCCGCGCAACCCAGAGAAGTCCTTCCTCCACCCGGCCCCGCCCGGCCAGCACCCCCCCCACGCCCCCCTCTCCATCTCCATCCCGCCCGATCACATGGAGCACGCCCGCCTGCCCAAGGCCACCTCCCACCCCACCTCCATCTCCAGCTCGGCCTTCAGAGCCTGGGAGCCTGGGAGCCGGCAGGTCCAGAGGCAGGCGTCTGCGCCCGGCCGCGCCTCCGTCCCCTGCAGCGGTGTGTACCCCTCCTCCCGCCGGCTGGCCTACTCCACCAGGAGGCAGCAGAGCATAGAGGACCTGCCCGACCTGTTCACACAGCCCTACAGCGGGGCCTACAGGGGGGGCCCGGCGGGGGGCCACGGTCAGCTGCAGGAGTACCTGGGGTCTGCCCCTCAGCCCCCTTACTACCACCCCCACCACACCCGGCACAAGAGCTGCTCCACCCACAGCAAGACGGAGGTGACTGTGTGAGGGGAGGGGGCGGGCACCACAGGGGGGGCCGTTGCCAGAGGGCCAGCCCCTACAGCGGTGGTTCAAGAGCGTTGACGGACGGAGAACCTCAGTGTTGAAGTACTGAAGCTAAAGGTAGCTTGCTAGTGAAGGACAGAAGGCGCTACGAGAAATTAAGCAGGAAGGTTAGAAAAATTCCCGTCCATTTTACTCTGGTGCAATAAGCTTTTCGAGACGTGTACTTGATTTTTACTAAATAGTTTCCATCAGTGCCAGGACAGAGCACATGTGCATATAATCGTACATAAATATGTATTGTAGGCCACGGCAGTGACGATTTTGCTGGTCAAAGTTTTAATAGGAAAAAGTACTTCCATTCCACTTATCTTATTAACATATTTAGCTAAAAAACATGACATTTGTTGGCGCAACAAGGTTACGTTTTGTACGTTAATCTTCTCAATGACGATTATAATACAATAATTATTAAACCCCCTTTTCTCTTTCCTTTACCCTCTCCTTCTCTCCCCCCCAGAAGACCACCCAACATGACCGCATTCATTCATGGTGTGTGTTTGGTTTTCTTCCAAACATTTTAACAGTGAAATAGAAAATGAAAACCAAGCCTTTTTTAATTGGATTTCATTTGCATAAAGGATTTAGCCAATACCGCTCCAGATGTTTGAGGTTAGCTCAGCATCTGTAGAACCCTGTGTGAGTCCTCAGAAGCAGCTCAAGAATATCCCATGTTTCGCACTATGCTCTCTCTCTAGCTCTCTTTCTCTTTCTCTCTCCCTTTCTCTAGCGCTCTCTCTCTCCCTTTCTCTAGCGCTCTCCCTCTCTTCTCTAGCTCTTTCTCCCTTTCTCTAGCTCTCTCTCCCTCTCTTCTCTAGCTCTCTCCCTCTCTTCTCCCCCTGGTTTGGTGATTCCCATCAGGCTGGCGTGGCAGGAGGGGACCCCCAGGGAGACAGATTAACTCAGTGGTCAATGACAGGCCCCCCATCAGAGAGAGAGAGAGAAACAGGGGGAGAGGGAGAGAGAGTGAGGGGGGGAGAGAGAGAGGGAGAGAGAGAGAGAGAGAGAAGGAGTGAGGAAAATAATTAATTTGCTTGATTTATTTTTCTCAAATTCCTGAATCTTTGCATTTGACACAAAGAAAAGAGACAAAGATTGATAGATACACACAAAAGCAGACATAGGTTGTGAATAACACAAGAGAAGGTGAGGGAGAGAGAGGGCTGGGGGCTATGCCCCGTATAAAGAGGAGAATGGGGGAAGAAGGTATGCATCTCCTTCTATGAACAAACACATGAATGCGTGCCTGGAAGAGGGTTCCATATTCCATCCTACCCGTCACCACCACCGTTTTGGTTGGGACAGTTGGCAGGCCGTCAGCCCCCAGCGACGGGGGGGACTGGTTGAGTTAAAGAGTAATTACCAGTGGAAGGGATGAAAAAGAGTTTTAAGCAATATAAAATCAGTAGTTTTTCCACAGATTCTATGTGTTTGTATGTAATATTGAAAGATTTTTTTTCAAATTATTTCCTTCCAGTATGAAATGCATTTTCTTCCACCTAACAATAGTTCCCTTTTAGGCTATTCACAAATCAGGCACAACCAACTAGTGGTGTTTTTTTATTGATTTGAAAATTAGGTATGAGGTTACATTTATATTATTGTATTACATTCTCTTTTTTTGTAGAACAATTAGCTGATAGAAGCAATTGAAAAATGGGGTTAACAGAGGGCAGAATCCAGTGTTGTTTCAGATAATACGTAGAACTATCTATAAACCTCAACTGTTTCCATGACTTCATTTATTTTCAGAAAGGGCTTTATAAATAAGTAATTGTGTTTTAAGCGTCTAAACGTATTCATAATAATAATAATAATAATAATTTGGTCCAACCTTTAAATGTTACCTCGTGTGGAATGTTTTAATGGCCGTTACAACAACTGCATACAGACCATTTCATTTGTTTAAATTGTGCAACAGTACAGATTTTAATGTAAACTTTTGACATTTTCCAAAAGGTTTATACATAAGTAACGAAGTAAAACAGGCACTTAAAGCATGATATGGTTAAAACAAGAGGTTGACCTTGAAACGTGTTTTGATAGCTGCTGTTTGTATTTGAGTGCCGTATAGCAGAACGGACTGCCACAAATTGACCTTATATTCATAAAAATGTTTTAATAAGGATATAATCCCATGAAAATATGAATGGTTGTGCTTTCATTAATTGAGCAGTCAGGTTTATCTCCATAGAGAGCCTCTTCCAGGGAGCCATGCAGCGCCGCGTCCCGGAGCGGCCGGCCATGAGAAGGCCTTTTTCAATTGTAAACATTATCGCTAACTTACTTGTAAACTTTGACCTATAGTTTGACTGACTAAATAAAAAAAAAGTTACATCTCAATGAACCTCATCTTCAAATCCTTTGATTTAGTTTAAGGGCATTTAGCAGACGCTTTTATCCAAAGTGACTTACAACTTGTACATTTGTCAGAAGAAAGAGAATATAGCTACTGTACAGTTGGTTGAGACTGATATGACAAAATATATTTTTTGTTTTAAACCTGGTGGACGTGCACTGTTTATTCTTATCCTACAAGTTTTGCACAATAAAAAATTTATGTCACCCATTTTGCACCAGCTTTAAAAGCGATATTGAACCATTGGAGAACATTAGGCCTGAGTGTTGAGTCGATGTAGGGGTGTGATTTACTATATATATATATATATATATATATATATATATAAAGACCTGTGAAGCAAAGACTTGTATTATATATTACTGTATATATGAAAAATGTATTTGTACCCTGAAATGCTATTTATTGAGGATTGTTTGGAAAAAATTAAACATTAAAGAGTGTGAAACCATAACCAGGCTCTTCTTAATGTGAAACTGAAACATCTACACCATTTTTGATTAGGAAGGCAAATATGAACTTCATGTCATGAAGCCGATATAATGATGTGGGAAATAGTCACATTATCCATCATCCGTCTTTATCAGTAAGTCGCGTGAAACTACAATTTTCCGAAGTTGGACTTCACAAAGCGCTATTTCGATCCCATGCGTTCTTGTCATTGATTTCAATCAGGTTGTGATAATCACTTAGGTCGGACTTGGCCAACGATAATATTTTAGGCCACTTGAATCCCAATTCACACGTGAAAAAAAGAATCTAAACTTATGTTGATCTTAAAAGTGAAGTTGGAATTTTCTTTTCTTCCACTGCTTTACCGTCTCTCATGCGTCTTCGTGTAGAGTCTGTAAACTTTGATGGTGGCCTGTTGCTTTAAATATTGCCTTTATAAAGGATTAAGGGATACAAATAATTCCTTTCCTTTCTTAAAGTTTGGTCAGGAGTAACCAATGCTAAAGACGGGTTAAAGATAGCATCGAGGCACCTTTCCTAAGCATTTTTTGAATTTTAACAACCTTTCCTCCAAATATTTCCAGGTCATCTCATTAGGAAAGGAAATTTCCTGAGCAAAAAAACAACCAGTAGAGGCCCTCAGTCTAGTTCAGTAGAAATCACAATCATAGGGAAGACTGCTGACCTGACAGAAAACCACCAATGACACCTCAAAAGGTAGTTGCAAAATAAGTTGGATGTTCTCAAAGTGCTGTATCAAAACACATTAATAGAAAGGTGGAAGGAAAAAGTGTGGAAGAAAAAGGTGCACAGGCAGCAGGGATGACTGTAGCCTGGAGAGGATAGTCAGGAAAAGGCCATTCAAAAGTGTGGGGGACCGGTGGCTCACCGGGTAGAGCACGTACCATGCAGGTTCAGTCCTGAACACAGCCACACGGTTTCAAACCCTGCCTGTGGTCACTTTCTGCATGTCCTCCCCTCTATCTCCCATACCTTCCTCTCTCTCACTCACGCCTAAAAGCCACAAAAAAAGTGTGGGGGGTGCTGGACATGGGCTTCATACGTCGTATTCCTCTTGTAAAGCCTCTCCTGAACAACTAACGTCAGAAGAGTCTTACCTGGGCCAAAGAAAAAATATAACCGGTCTGTCACTCAGTGGTCCCAAGTCCTCTTTTCTGATGAGAGAAAATCTTGCATCTCATTTGGAAACCAAGGTCCTGGGGTCTGGAGGAAGAATGGAGAGGCACACAATCCAAGATCCTTGTGAAGTGTCCAGTGTGAGGTTACCACAGTCATGATGATGTGGGGAGCCATGTCATCTGCTGGTGTTGGTCCACTGTGTCTAATCAACGCAACCGTCAACCAGGACATTTTAGAGCACGTCATGCTTCCTGCAGCAGACAAGCTTTACGGAGACCAGCCCACACTGCCAATGGTACGAAAACCTGGTTCAATGACCATGGGATTACTGTTCTTGATACTTACTGTGCTTGGCTAGCAAACTCGCCTGACCTGAACCTCATACAGAACCTATGGGGCAGTGCCAAGAGAAAGATGAGACATGAGACCGAACAATGCAGCAGAGCTGAAGGCCGCTGTTGAAGCATCCTGGTCTTCTAGAACGCCTCAGCAGGGCCACAGGCTGATAGCATCCATGCCACGCCGCATTGAGACAGTAATTCATGCAGAAGGGGCCTTAACCCCTAAAAGTACTGACAGAGTACCGAGTACATATGCATGATTATACTTTAGAGGGCCGACATCTGTATTTAAAATCCTTTTATTGATTTCATGTAATATTCAAATTTTCTGAGATTTTGAATGTGGGTAACATAAGCTGTAAGCCATAATTATCAAAATTAGAACAGAGGTTTGAAACATCTCACTTTACATTTAATGAGCCTATATGATATATTAGTTTCACCTTTTAAATTGAATTACTGTAATACATTTTTCGAGTTTCACCTGTAACTCTGACTTTTATCATTCAGCAGCAAAAACACATTTCTGATTGGCTGTAGTAGATTTCTTGCACCACCTTGTGGATAATTATAATACTTACACAAATTTTGGAAGGTTTTTTCATACTACGATAGCTGTACTATTGTACTGTTATAGTACTATGGTACTGACAAACAAATGTTCATGGAGAATTCCAACTATTCAGAGTACTGCCTGTTACAATAGCTGCACAGTTAGGACAATTATGATACAAAACAATCATAGAACATTTAGCCAATGTTTTAATGAATATGAAATAAAGACTAAAGCCGCATTGCATCAAGCCTGATCATGGGGCTTTTAATACAATAACTTTAAATAACAGATCAGAACCCTTAAACATTTGCTTGATTACACCAGAGCAATAACAACACACACACTCTATATAATATAATTAATAAGAAAATATGTAAAAGGGTAGATATTAAAACTAGTAAACAGAAATTTGTAATAAATAGATATAGCAGTGGCTTGAAAACAACAATGCATTTGAGCAGCTGATGGCCACATAGGTTTAATATTAAGGTTCAGGACAGTGAATGGCTGTTTGGTTAACATAAACATGTCTGTGATTCACATGCAAAACAAACCAATAGTATCAAAGGCTATCCCATAATATTCATTTGAATACTTCTAGGATACGGGATGGATGCAGTGGTTAAGGCGGTTCCTGAGCTTTGCTAATAGGAGTGGTCAATGTGTCCCATTGAACAATTTCAACCAGCACCACTTAATAGGTCAAAACACAACCAACAGTTTCAAATGCCATAAAGAAGGTAGTCCAATGGCAAGCTCTCACATCCCTCCCTCCCTCCCTCCCTCCCTCTCCTAGCCATTGCCATAAACAATGAACTGAAAAGACCCAAAAAAAAAATCCTGATATTCAGAAGATAAACAGGAACTATCAGAAGGAATATAGATTAGTAAGACTCACCATGGGAAAAAATTATTCTAAATTACTATCTGTACAAAATTATCAGTGGACGAAATCCCAAAAGTGTTTGACTTAGTTGAATTGCATCGAGCCCATTTCAATTTTGATGGGCAAGGTAGTTCTACATCCATCAAGTTAGAAAACATTCTCATATAAAAGTTCAAGTTCCAGAACTTCAAAATGACAGAGAGCGTCACCAAGTATGGTGAGGGTCACCCCATGGCTGAGGATGCGTCTCGGGGTGAACAGGCTCTGCTGGTGTATTGTTAGAGTTATATGACATGGTTACAGCACTAGAGAGGTAAATCTATAATGTTTGTCAGCATGAATAAACCACTTACATAGGTTGAAGATGGTAATGGTGAGCTAAATGATGGTGCTCAGTTCTCTGTTGTTTGGTTGTTCATTTCCATAAGGGTGTGTGAGCTTGTGAATGTGTAGTCATTTAGAATCCAAACTAACTTTACCAAATCCCAAGTAACACATTATCATTGTGACTTAACTATTCCTCCATGTGTTAACAAACATCACCCCAATCCTCCAATGATTGCTCACCTTAGAGATATAACAGAACTGGTCACTGACACTGGTAAAGACCAATCACAGCCAGTAACCCACACGGTGGCTTGCATAAATTTCAGTTCCAGTCGGTCCAACCCTTTGAGTAGTTAGTTAGTTAGTTAGTTAGTTAGTAGGACTTATTATCGCTGGCTGTTGTTGAAGGAGTTTGCTCCTGAAGGGGAGACAGTCATGGACTCCAGGATAGGACGCAGAACCTGACCAAAGGGCCTGGAGATAAAGAGACAGACAGACAGAGAGAGAGACAGACAGACAGAGAGAGAGAGACAGAGAGACAGACAGAGAGACAGAGAGACAGACAGACAGACAGAGAGACAGACAGAGAGACAGACAGACAGACAGACAGAGAGACAGACAGAGAGACAGACAGACAGACAGAGAGACAGACAGAGAGACAGACAGACAGACAGACAGAGAGACAGAGAGACACAGAGACAGAGACATGGACACATGGAGACAGGGAGACAGAGAGACAGACAGAGAGACAGATACAGAGAGACATGGAGACAGAGAGACAGAGAGACAGACAGAGAGACAGATACAGAGAGACATGGAGACAGACAGACAGACAGAATGCCAGAACCAGAGAGAAAGAGACAGCCAGAGAGAGAAAGAACAAAAGAGACAGAGAAACAGAGAGACAGAGAGACAATGAGACGATGACGAGGCTCACAGCCAGTGTTGTGACCATGGAGCCCTCAGAGGAGGCCCAGCTCAGGTAAGCGTGAATTGACGGACTAGGCAGTGAAGCTGAGCTTCTTCATCAAAATGTGCTACAATGATTAGACGCAACAATCTAGCATTTGATTTGCCAAATTCTTGAATATTTTAGCAGAATAAAACGTCTTGTCCCAAGCTACTTCAATTAAAACAAAAATAGCTTTCCCAGTGTTACCACCATAGCTCACAGCATATGGTTCACAGTAGCCTCAGTAAATAGCCTTTGTTTTATAGTCTACTAGTAGCCATTAAATATCATAGCTTGTCAAGTCAAATACAAGTAAGCTTATTTAGAAACAGACTGCTACATCAAAAAAATAGTCTACCCTACTAAAAATGAGTTGATCATGAATTCAAATAAGCTAAACACATAAGCTTCTTCAGTCAAAGTAGCTCAAAATAACGGGCAGGCAATACGATTTTGATAGTACAAAGGTAGTGTGAGATTGCTGTTAAGCTAGTGGTGTGAACTTATTTAGAATGTGCTGGTACTCAGGGTGAACAGTTTAAAAACAAATTTTCAATATATATATATTTGTTTAAGAATTTCTTTTGCCTATGGATCGTATCGTGAGGTACCCTGTGATTCCCACCCCTGATGTAGAAAGGCACACCGAATTTTCTAAATGACATCACGTCAATTGGCAATCAAAAAGCTTGACTGCAGTGATGATGAAGGGACTCAGACAGACTCACGTGGAGAGCACCTCAGAGGGCAGGTCTGTGATGTACTCTGGGATCCGGCTGCCGGTGAGGAACTGGGCCACCTCGTTGCTGAAGGTGTTGCAGTTGTGCTCAAACAAGTGGTACGTCTCACTTCTGTACCGCCACACATGAGACAGAAAGGGACACAACACATAGATCAATAAATAAATCATGGACGGAAAATGTGCGTGTGTCACAGCAGCAGTCAGGCCGGCAAGATAGTCATAATAATTTAAAATATATATTAACAAACCATATCCATATACACATATGTAAATGCAGAAAGAAATGTGATATGTACAACATTATTGAGATCATTAACGGTGTGTTTAACGGTCCAACCATATGGGAACATAGAGACGTTAAAAAAAAGAGACAACTAGACAACATAAAGAGGCAGAGTCCAGCAGGCGAGAGAGATAAGACTCACATAAGACAAAGCTACAGAAGACATAGCAAGATAGTCCAGTGGTGAGGGGGGTAGCTCCCAGCTGGAGGGATCTGGGTCAAACCCCAATAGTCTGGGGGTTAACTCCCAGCGGAAAGGTTCTTGGTTCAAACCCCAATGTACTCAGTCCACCAATTGGCATCCCTGTGCAAGATGCCCCAACACTACCTGCTCCTCAATGGTAAATGGACTGCATCTCCTGTGGCTCCTTTCTCATAGCGCTTTACAATATTGCCTCACATCACCCGTTCATGCACACATTCACACACAGACGGCTGCATCGTGCCCGCTGGGGGCAGGGATGGTGAGCTGTCTGGCTCACGGACACCTCGACACTTAGTAGAGGAGCCGGGGATCGAACTAGCTACTACTACTAGTAACCAGTTACCAGCCAACCCGCTCTACCTCCGGAGCCACATGCCACCCAATGAGTTCCATAGCAGTTAGGGCTGCTAATAGTCAACCAAACATTTGTCGATGAGAAGAGTCTCAGGTGACCAAGTTTTCATTGGTCAGTAAGTCACAGAGAAAAAATTATAAATAATTTGAAACCATCAAATCATACTAATTATGATATTGACGTGTCGGATCTGGCTGAGGGATGATCTCCAGCTGAAGCTGCTCAGAGAGATGATCATGACATATCCATGATGGCTGCTGATGGCGGCTCGCTTTGTGCGTAAATTTATTATTTTAAAGGCTCGAACAATGTTACTTATAACATACTTTCTCAGCCCTGGAACTCAAACCACTTTCTGATGCCCCCCAAAAAAATTAATGGCTTGTACTAACGACTACTAGTCGACAAGCAAAATCATTGGTCGGGGGCAGCCCTTATAGCACACATCGTGTTATCTGCTCACCTGTATGTGGACTCTCCCAGCGAGGTGAGATACTGCATAAAGATCTCTCCAGTGACTTCGGTCACCCCCAGGTCCACGATGGAGTTAGGCTGTCCCAGCTCAGTCCCACCCTAGAACACAGACAGGTGCAACGTGAAGAAGAAAGAGGTAAATATCCTGAAGAGGAAATATCACCCAAATATCAATATTTTAATTAATAAAATAAGGCGCTCTCAACAGATTTCCGTGCTCCTCGAGGTGACACTCACTACACGAATGAAGGAAACTTGAACTGAAGTTAACAACACCGAAGACACGCAATTTAAAAACTCGGTTGGCCGATAAATAAAGAGTCAAGAAAGTGTCATGAAAAGAGAGGCTGCCGTCGTCCTCACCGGGGGACAGTTTGAGATTCCCAGCCCACCGTAGAAGAACTCTTCCCCATGGACCACGACGGCGGTGTGCCTGTACAGAGTGAGGCAACACATGACTGAAGATACCCCCTATGGGTCGCACTGCAGAGACAGAGGATAAGGAATAACCTTACTCACCATATCCCATCCAGCTGCTTTCCTGTAAGGAAAGGGAACAAAGCAGATTGAGGACAGTGTACCCTTAAACCAGTTAACCAGTAGCGAGATGATGAGTGACAAGTATGCCCAGTACAACCAGTAGCTTGTTAACCAGTGGAGAAGATGAGTTACACATGTCACCAGTACACGGACCGCTGGGAACCAGTAGATGATGAGGTACCATATATATAACCACCGCTGGATAACCAGTGTAACCATTAGAGGAGTGACTGACCCAGCATCATGGGGCTGAGCTGTCTCGCCATGCCCCTGGAGATGTCGTAGACGTACAGCAGAACTGGGAACGACGGGCTGCTGTTCTGGTCCATGGTCGGGCTGGCAGTTAGCGGTAGCGTAGCGTCACGTTAGAGCTGTACAGCGGCACTCCGCAACGCTGCTCCAAAAGTACTGGGCGATTGCCGTCGGCGAACGACACCCAGTGAAAAGCACCAGCGGTAGAGAACAGCCTGACGGACGATAAGCCGGCGGCGACAGCTGCTGGGTCAACGCTGCAGTGACGTCAGGACGCGGCGACAGCTGCTGGGTCAACGCTGCAGTGACGTCATGACGCCGCGTCGGCGCGCGACTCACCGCGGACCAATGGAGAACTGGACAGGCGCCGCGTCCTTTCTTTTTTACTGCAACCTCGACATACATATTTATATGCATACACATCATTTTATTTTTCGTGGATTTTAAATTGAAAGTCGTGGCATTTTTTATTCACAACATGTTTCTGTCATAAACCGTTTTTTTGCTGAGTTTCTCATGGATTATGCAATGTAGCAACGTCACCCGGAAGTAAAACAGACCATGTAAGGAAATGATTCCGGAAATGGCGGCTCCAGTGCGCGTAGTCACAGTTTATTTAGTTGACGGAACGGTGGAGCGCGTTGTACATCGCGCCTATCGCCACTATCGGACTGTTTATATATCATCCAATGATCATCTACGAGTCGTCTTCGAGAATATAGTGTAACTCCCCGTTCGAGAAAGAGACGAAAACAACCAAGTATGTCGAACTGTGTGTCGCTGCAGACGAGGCTCGCGGCCGTGATGGAGAGCCTGGTGCGCGCGGCGGTGGCGGCGCTCTGCGGGTACGAGGACGAACATCTGGAGCAGCCCTCCACATAGAGAAACATCAGGAGCAGCCCTCCACATAGAGAAACATCTGGAGCAGCCCTCCACATAGAGAAACATCTGGAGCAGCCCTCCACATAGAGAAACATCTGGCCCTCATGTTGACACCACTGTGGAAAGAAGCTGAGTTAGCAAAGGGCCCTGTTCAGAGGGGTTCCCTGGGGCCCCGGGGGGCAGGGCAGGCCGTGGGGGGACCACTGAGACCCTCTCACTCTGTGCTCAGTGACATCAGTCTCCTTCACCTAATTATTGTCACAATAAAGTTTGAAGGAAAGGTCAACAAAAGCCTACCTCATGAGGGACATTTACTCGTGTCTCTCATTCACACACATTTGCATTTCAAAAGGTGAACCCCGGTTACCTTGGTGACTGAATGTATTTTTGGGTAGCCCCCGAAAGGGACGTCTGGCTCACGTCAGCCTGGGGGGATAATGGTGGTAATGGTAATGAAGCCTTAATCTTTCAAACCTAGACTTCTTGACCTGTGGTAAGTGTCGGAGTGTGTGTTTTTATCCTCAGGCTGGCAGAGAGCCGCTCCTGGTCGGCCTCCCGCGGCCTCAGCGCCCGGGGGGGCCCAGAAGACCCCGACGCCCCGGACCAACTGCAGGCAGAGAATCACCTCCAGATGGTACTACTGAGCACTGGGAGCTGGAGAGAAGAAATGCTTCAGCTTGTAATCGCTCGTCTCTTGATGTTTTGCTTTGGCTCATGAGGGACTTCCTGAATCGTACAAATCCCAACTGATTTCATATCATATAAGACTGTCCTAAAAATCAGTGGTCCCAGATGAATTGTAGATCTGATGCAGTTAACCAAGCAGATACTGATTTATTCAGATTGGTCATAATTGGCATATTCAAAAAAGTGGTCCGGCCCACCAGAAACAAACTATTATACTATATACTATTAAATGTCATTATTACACATGTATATTAGTAAATATGTCTGTTTAACACAATGTTTTCTGACAAGAATTCATTCCATATGTTTTACCTTTTTTTCAGTCTAATTTTGCGGCTATTATGGAAACTCTGGGCAACGAGGCAATGGGTAAGATTATGAAGATCGTAGAGGACACCAAGTTCCTGATGGAGTTTGAGCAGAGGTCTTTTAAGACCTCCCGAGGCAGGAAGCGTCCCCAGACGAGTGTTCTGAACATCCTGTCCGACGGAGGAGTCGGTAGGTACTCTTCATGACCTTTACTGCACACACTGTTGAACCTCTAGAAACCGGTTGTGTCAGCTATCATAAATGTACAGTTTATACAGGTAAATACGGTTTCCCCTTTATCGCAGTATCAGCGTTTCCTTTGTCATGTCAATTATAAATTGTTGGTATCGTATGTGTGGTTATTCTTCTTTCTACCGCCAGCGCTTCAATATCCCTTTTCTCACCGACAAACTATTCACACTCCTCCTCCTACATCAAACAAGTCTAAAGTGATCTCATAATAACAGCTAAGGTCATATACTCCTCCTGTATCAAACCACTTTATCGTGATCTCATAACTGTTAAGGTCATAGATTCCAGTTACCATTTATTTTCTCATCTGGCACTCCGTCTTCTACAGTGCATTTCGTCGCATGCTCATGAGTTGCACCACTGCTGCGTTGCACTTTGGTTCAAATTTGGCACAATCAAAAAAACCATATTTTTAGTTGTATGATTGTTTGAAGTAACCCTAACCCCCATAGATTCAGGGCATTGTGACTTCATGCAAACTTAGGCGGGTTGTGTTTCAAATCAGCGCTCAAATGCTGTACTTCCAGCACTGCTGAAAACCTTTGTCGCTTCGGCCCTATTTTAAAAGTGTGTGTGTGTGTGTAATTTTTTTTATATTGGCAAACACTTAAGCCGATACTAATATATCTGCGATGGGTCAATATGGTCTGATAAATCAAACATACATTGTAAACACTAATCAAATCACAACCATTCCTGATCCCACACCCAGAGGCAGAGCATTCTTATGGAGGAACTGCAAAGACTGCAGAGAAAGACCAATGCATCCAGGTAAACACTGAGGACCAATACACTTATCCTCGATCATCTTAGTTTCCTGTTGAAGTCCGTGATGTAGAACATCAGATTTACATTTACTTTCAGACGCTTTTATCGAAAGCCACTTACAGTAAGTACATTTGTCATATTACACATTATATCGCTGTCGGTACAGTAAGGATGTTCAGAGAACCAATCACTAGGTTAAACCATTCCCCGTATACAACAGAGATGGCTTGGATAAGATGCTACACTTCTAAGCAGTATCACTAAGTACAACATACAATAGGTGTGGCCACTAAATGCCAGGAAGTATAACGTGCAGTAAGTGCATCTTGAGTCTTTTAGCTGGTGAGAGAGTAGAATCCGTTATAAAAAGACCTTGTGATGGTGCTGCTCTAGCGTAGAATAGGTTCCAAGTTACAAATTGACGTGGTCTCTGGTGTTTTTGGTGATCATGTTGCATTCCTGTTAGAATGCTTTGACGCCTGCTTCTCCTCCTCAGTCGGTGCACCTCATCGAGGACGCGGACCAGCCCGAGACCCCGTTCCTCCTCGCCATCAGCATCAAAGATGATCACGGCGCCATCGACCTGGGCGCTATCGTTGAGCGTAAGTTTCTATCAACCAGTCGTATCGCGTTATCTTATCCCGCAAATAATTAATCCTCATCTCGAGGGGTGTAACGATGCGCGTATTCGTACCGACATTTTTCGGTACGGTTCTAACGGTTCGATGCATGTTTAATTTCGGTACGTACGGCAAAAAGTTCTTATTTATTATCTCCCACTCTGTGACTGCCTTGTCTTGTCCTGATGTTTTGTGTTGAGGACCTCAATGGAAATAAGTCCTGGGCCCCGTTTCCCGATAACGATGGATCCGCGTTGGTACGATCGGGATGAAACGGGATGAAAACTCTACGATGCTCGTACGATGAACTTTACCAACCACTTAGTCTAACGTTGCTTTCGTGAAATGGGGCCATGGACTTTATTGTGTTTTTATCCTCAATTGTATTTGATGTCTTTTCATTTGTGTCATTTGTGTTCAATTTAATCAATCAAATAAAAAATATATTGAATAATAAAAGAAAAAAATGCTGAAAAACATACCGAAACGTGACTTAAAAACCGAGGTGCGTACTGAATCGTGACTTTTTGTGTATCATTACTCCCCTACTAATCTCTAAAGAATCCATTTTATGTACTCCCGTTTGGAAGACCCAACCCTGTAGCGGATTGTATCATCTTGAATGTTATTTCACCAAACTCTTAGCCTGTTTAAACATTTGTATTGGATTCCATGTTTCTCTGTGAGGTCAGTTAAATAAAATGGAGCCCTTTCTCTCCCCAAGGAGCTGCAGCCCAGGCCTTTGTCGCCACAGCAACCCCTGACTCCCCAACCACGGACCTCACGCCGCCAGTGTCTGAGCTGAGCCAGGTGGAGAAGGAGTCAGGCGAGTCGCAGCAGACAGACCCCCTGGACTCCAGGCCCACCTCCTCCTCCTCCTCGGGCAGGAAGAGCTTCGTCTGCACAGAGTGCGGCAAGAACTTCTCCACGCAGAGCAACCTCAAGGCCCACGCCCGCCTCCACAGCGGGGAGAGGCCCTTCACCTGCCTCGTCTGCACCAAGGGCTTTGCCCACAAGCAGAGCCTCCAGGACCACATCCGCACACACACCGGCGAGAAGCCCTTTGAGTGCCCGCAGTGCGGCAAGTGCTTCGGAAAGCAGGCGCACCTCAAGACCCACTCCATCATCCACACGGGCCAGAGGCCGTACAGCTGCCCCCTGTGCGGCCGCAGCTTCAACCTGGCGCAGAACCTGACGCGCCACGCGCAAATCCACACGGGGCAGAAGGTCTTCACCTGCTCGCTGTGCGGCAAGGGCTTCACGCGCTCGGTCACGCTCAAGAACCACCAGCTCATCCACACGGGGCAGAAGCCATTTAAGTGCGCACAGTGCGCCAAGAGCTTCCGTCACGCCGTCAACCTCAAGAACCACCAGCGCATCCACACGGGCCTGCGTCCGTTCGGCTGTGACCTGTGCGGCAAGACCTTCCGCCAGTCGGTGAACCTGAAGATCCACCAGCGCATCCACACCGGCGAGCGGCCCTTCCAGTGCAAGGAGTGCGGCAAGAGCTTCAGCCAGCAGAGCAGCCTGATCTCCCACGGGCGCACGCACTCGGCGGAGCGGCCCTTCCCCTGCCACCTCTGCCAGAAGCGCTTCAACAACGCCAACAGCCTCAAGCTGCATATGCGCGTGCACACGGGAGAGAAGCCGTACAGCTGCGAGGTCTGTGGCAAGACCTTCAGCCAGGGCAGCCACCTGCGCACTCACAAGCGCCACGTCCACGCCGGCGGGAAGCAGTACATCTGTGACAAGTGTGGCAAGCGGTACTCTGACCAGCGCAACCTCAAGCTGCACAAGTGCGTGTACGCCTAGAAGTACTTGGTGAGCAGTGCGTGTACGCCTAGAAGTACTTGGTGAGCAGTGCGTGTACGCCTAGAAGTACTTGGTGAGTAGTGCGTGTACGCCTAGAAGTACAAGTGGCCTTGATGAGCAAGAATATCGGATGGCAAAACATTTCTCAGCAGAATCCTCATTCTTTATTTTGTTGGTGGGCGGTATATTTATAATGATTGAAGTGAAAATATTTTCAGAATATATATTTGTACTGCATTCTTGCACAGCACTCTATTTATTTGAATGCAGCTATACATGATACATAATGTAGTACATGATCGACAGAGGCTTTGGGAGAAGTTGTGTTGTGTGGGGTTTGGACTGCACAAGTACATATGTGAGAGAAAAACTGAATCAAGACTTGAAATGAGGCTTTACTCCATGCTGAAGCAGACTAGTAAATGTTGCATTTATTAATGGTGTATGTTTAACCAGTACGAGTCTTTATTCACAATGCAGATCTTATGGTTCTACTGCAGCTGGCCCCGATACATCAGTTCTTGGATGGTTATCTAAGTGCTGGTAATGTGTTATTTTTATAATGCAAAATAGCAAAACAACAATTTAAAAGTCGTCGGCTTTCGTATACACATCAGTCCTCACACTTGTAGAAAACTGTCAAAGTGCTACCGGAATATACAAATAATGTTTGACTTTCCAACACTAAGGAATGATGATTAATCCCATGTTTGGCTGCTGATGGCTGCAGACACCTCCACTATATATAGTGTTTTCGATGTCTAGCGCTCTTCTATATTTTATCACTGGAGTGTTTGGATGACATGTTATCTAGCCTTCTGCCTGCAGTCCCCCACGTAGGCATGGTCGTTAAAAAACCTTAACATTTTTTATTAAATATTTTTCAGCAAAACAAAAATAGTATACAAATACTGCTTAGAATGTCTACCTAGCGAACGAGTATTCCCACCCAGCCCTACATCTATACACCTTGTGTTGTATTTCAGGGAAGCAAATCACTAATGAGTGAATCATTATGTCATTCAGGTCAAGGACAAAACTCACCCATCGCTATTAAAATATTCTGAAGCAAACCAATCGTGCTTATTTGCCTCATTATATATTAGCAACATTTCATAAAATGGCCTTATTTCATTCATTTTAACACTTGTTTTGCAAGTCTGCAGACTACATCATATTACATTTTGTCAAACTATTGACAATGTACAACTTCATTGCATCATTCACCAAGGTGGAACTGTAAATAAAATAAGCCACACCTACAGGTTCTAATTCACAAGGTAAACCTTCAGTATGAGCCTCTTGGCCTGCAGGAGGGAATGGCGAAGAGCCCATGCTCATAGGGTCTGACCTATCTCAAACCCATACATCTGTGTAGGGCGTTGCGCTGTCCACTCTTATGTGTAGAAGAAGATGCTTTTCAGGCCTCATGTTGGCACTAGAACTGGGTTGTCCACTGAGGTACTGACATTATGTATGGATTTCTTGTGGTCTAAATCACGCATAGAATCATTTAGTTGACATACATTTCTAGGACCCTATTTGTTATTAGGTTAGATCTAAAAACTACTTTCTGTCCAACAGTACTAATATACGGTAGTTTTAAAGGTTATTCCACCCGGATACTATGGAAGCTGCAGCCTCCTCTACTGCAGGAGCATACTACTGCAGTCGGACAAGATAGCACTCAGACAGATTCTCTAAGAAGTTGTCTAGTTGTCTCTGGTGTTGTCTAGTTGTCTCTGGTGTTGTCTGTGGTGTGGTCTAGTTGTCTCTGGTGTTGTCTAGTTGTCTCTGGTGTTGTCTAGTTGTCTGTGGTGTTGTCTACTTGTCTGTGGTGTTGTCTAATGTCTGTGGTGTTGTCTAGTTGTCTGTGGTGTTGTCTAGTTGTCTGTGGTGTTGTCTACTTGTCTGTGGTGTTGTCTACTTGTCTGTGGTGTTGTCTACTTGTCTGTGGTGTTGTCTAGTTGTCTGTGGTGTTGTCTAATGTCTGTGGTGTTGTCTAGTTGTCTGTGGTGTTGTCTACTTGTCTGTGGTGTTGTCTAGTTGTCTGTGGTGTTGTCTAGTTGTCTGTGGTGCCGCTACTTGTCTGTAGTGTTGTCTACTTGTCTGTGGTGTTGTCTACTTGTCTGTGGTGTTGTCTACTTGTCTGTGGTGTGGTCTAATGTCTGTCCGAAAAAGGCAGAGATTCATTGGGTGGCTGTAAAGTTTTGTGCCCCTGAGATAATAAGGTGGTTTTGTGGTGATCCTGGCATAATTAACTGTGTTGTCATGATAACGAATACCCTGATGTTATCTAGTCATAACCACATTCACAAGTTAAAAAGCTATTTGTTCGGTACACGTCGTAATAAGCAGTTATCTAGTTTTCATGACAGAAGTGGTAAAATAATACACAAACTAAGGCAGTTTCCATATAAATCAATGACAATGGGGAAGCCAGCGATGTTGTTTCACCCAGAGCTGAGAAACCTACAAATCAAAAAGCCCCACAATTTTTAACGGTGTAGTGTAGTACAAGCCAATGTTTGCATTGTAGTGCTTCCTTTGTTCATTACAGCAGTCCTATGCGATATGAAGTTCACTTTCCGTCTACCATGTCAGAGAAGCAAGGTGTCAAATGTTGTTTCTGAAAATGTATAGTTTTTCTCGCTGCTACTAAAAGGTATACATTGTGTAATAAAGTGCTAAATAATACAAGGCCCAAATTCTGGGTTCATTTAATATTTTATTTGATTGCTGGGTCAGCAGCACTTTCCCGTAATTAGTTCCACATCAGTAATGTGATTCTGGACAATTTATACAACATCCTGCACCAACAGGCCGTCGTGCTGAGTCCTGTGTGGTGTCCTGCTTTTTGGCAACATCAAAGTGGTTATTGTTGTGCTGAGTATAGCCATGGGTTATTCTGGTACACTAGGATAATTAGACTGATTTTATGTCTGATTTGCGTTTGCCTTTTGACGCCATTTTGCCAGATTATCCTGTAGTGAGTGATATGTTGGAGTGTTTTATTGATAGGGGCCTCACCGATACAAGATCGCAAATATTCAACACGTTCAACATTTAGGATCCGATATCTTGTAGTGTGGGTGAACCCCGACAACAGTCGAGGACACAGGTAATCAATCGTCACGTGGGAAAGACGATGGCCAATGGGGAGCCATGCTTACTTAACGTTATACCAACAATTCATTAAGTAATTGTAACAAGCCACAGCGGCAAAAGCAAAATAGAGCAGAGCTTATAGATTAATACAATGTCTAATGATTAACACTAATTATTTAGTGTTAATGTGTGGCGTGCTCTGCACACTAAACAACCAAAACAGTTAAATGTATATTAATCTATCGTTAGGTGTGTGGCCTCACGTTTTACAAATTAGAAAAGTGTGTACCCAGCATTTGGGTTCGAGGGGGGGGCTTTTCTAGCTTGAGCCCTGCCCTCCCCAGTAGGTCTGCCTGGGCCTTTGCGCTCTAGTTTCTCAACACCAATCAGCCTCGGTGTCCAGTCCGCTGCACACGCCTGCAGCCGGCAGACCCTCTGAGTTACACGCTCGGCTTCTGCTTCGTTGTTCCCCACCACCGCAGGTCGACCAACCCGACCAGCACGCCCAGTTAGCCTCATGCAGCACAGGGGGGGCGGGCACAGTGGGGGCCTGGACACTGGGGGGGAGTGCCACACTGGGGGGGCGTGGCACACTGGGTCGCTGCACACTGGGTCGCTGCACACTGGGGCGTGGCTCACTTGGGCGTGGCTCACTTGGGCGTGGCTCTCTTGGGCGTGGCACACTTGGGTGTGTCTCTGAGCAACAAAGAAAAACAGGTCTATCTTGACCAGTGGGACAGAAATCACAAATTTTTATTTTGCCATAATTTCCGAAGCTTACCCTTCCTGGGCCTTTTATCGGCTTCTTGGTTCTGGCAGGCCAAGCCTTCGTAACCGAGCGTGCAAAAACAACTACACAGGCCGTCTATGAGGACAAGTGTACCATTGTTGTGGCACGGTTGACACTTGCACACGCTGTACTCTGCCACATAGTCTGCCAGCGCAGCCTTCATGTTCGAGATCCTGGTGTTAGCTTCCAGCAAACCCAGGGGAAATAGATTATAGATCGGCTCACGCTGAAACAAAACAATGTCAAAGCCTTTTTCAGTTGAGTACTAAAGATTACAGAAAAAAGGCTATGATTGTCATGTATGCTTTTACTTGACACTTTTATCCAAAGTGACTTGCAGTTAATCAGAAGCAGGTAATTCAGAAGCTGGTTAAGTAAAAAGATTAGTCGTAGTTGTACCTCACTGTAGAGCAGACTAGGGTGATTTGCAATAGATCGCGCCCAGTTTTGGTAGGTCTCAGCGTTCAGCCATCCATCTGTATTAATTCTGGCTATCATGGCTGAAACACTCGCCGGATCGCCTCCTTTGACTGAGATTAGCACTTTTTCCACCACAGCTTTTCCATCCACTTGAAGAGGTCAAAAGGCAATGTTTCAGGACATGTTGGTTAGCGTGTAAGGTTTACCATATAAGTTCAAATTTAAAGCACTTTCCACCAGTCATTTAGCTTATATTTTAATAAAAGGCTGCTGTAATTTATTAGGGAGCAAGTAGGGGTCATTAAGAACCAAAGATGCCTACAGGTTAATTATTATTATTAAGATTCAAACACAACTGTAAGCTGTCAAACAAAGTTACAGTCACTGTTCTGGCCACAATAAGCTATCCAGCATCCAAATACAAATACAATAGTGTAAAAAAGGCAGACCTTTGGTGAAGATATTACAAGAACTGGTCTTGGCATTTCCAGGGTTGAAGCCAACATATTTGAGACATTCTAGAAGGGCTGCATCTGTCAAATCTGTTATTTAAGCACATATTACATAACACCAAATCATTGACAAATAATGCAAACCAAAGAAATTACATTATTCAACAATTTCTCAAAGGTGGACTACCTAAGATGCAACCACTATACACCGCTGCTAGCTTCACCATGTTTGTTAAAGGTCCAGTGAGTAAAATGTAAAATGTAGTAGCAACTAGACACACTGAATCCCCCTCCCTCACACCTTCTCCAATGATCAGAGATGTATAGTAACAAAGTAGAACTATTACACTACTCTTCTTAAGTACTAAAATGCTGTATCTGTACTTAACTGGAGTATTATTTTTTTCTCCTACTTCCACTTTTACTTGACTACATATTTTTGAGTAAGTGAGCTTGATAATGAATTTAATACTTTTACTCTGATACATTGATTTCTGTTGAAAGACTCTTTGCTCGTTGGCCGGAAACCGAAAGGGGGTCTGTTTACGTTTGGTTGTAGTCTTTTTGCTCGGTTCTCCATCTCAACAGTAGGGCTAGAACTGAGCAAAAAGACTACAACCTGCCCCCTTCTCCGTTTCCGGTCAACGATTGGACAATGAGTCAGAAATCAATGGGATTTACAAAATGCAATAAATGTGCAATAAAACATGACTACTTGATTTGGAACATCAACGAACACCACTAACCAATCGGTGAGTTGCACATTTCTGAAAACAAACGTTGAGGGTTGTTTTGAGGAGAGGTTTGTGCATGCATGTAGCCAGCCATTCTGAAGCAGGCAGGGCAATTCAAAATGAGCCAAATACCCGAGACAAGACTAATAGTCAAAATTCCGCCGTCAACCACTCTATTTCATCCTAGACAAACGAGAAAGAAGGCTCAATGTTCAACATACCAGAATTCTCCTTTAACTTACCCATGTTTGTCACTTAGCCTTGGAATACCCCTCTGGCCTTTGAGATGTTTTAGTTGTTTGTTTTTACCTAACACTTGTATGTGGCCTTTGACAGCTTTAAGACAGCTCTGTATTGTATTCCTGTCCTACTGCTGCTACAGCCAAAGGAATGTGTGTCCTTCAGTTTAAATATTTGAAATAATATAAAAAATATGATATTCAAACTTTTGACTGCTTTCTTTAATATTTAATATAACACAATACTTGTACTTTTACTTTCAGTACTTGAGTAGTACATTTTAAAGTAAACTACTTGCAATACTTAAGTACAAAACATTTACTTCCACGTAAGTGTGCTGTGTAAAGAACACTTAAACTTCTACCCAAGTCTCTTTTTTGATATAGTACTTGTACTTTTACTCAAGTCTAGGTCTTTAGTACTTTAGGCATCTCTGCCAATGAATAGCATTCCTTCCAAGTCCCTTCGGCTAGATGTCACTCGCTCCCGTTTCTCGTGAGAAACACGTTGAAAAAAGTGCTTACTTGACATTGCTAATGTGTTATAACACCATTAAGCGTCTACTAAATTACTTACTTCTCTGCCTGATTTCGTAGACGTTGAGAACGTAGATCAGATCGTACTCCCCTCCAAGCTTTCCGCTGCGGGTGTAATGCGTTCCATAGTCTTCTATGAAGTCAAAGTAGGAGCCCTTCTCGTACTCGAGGGGCAGCGACGCCACGTCCTTAGCGAAACCGTCGGCCACTCTGAGGTCACGGGGCCTCAGTCTGTAGGTGGCCCACTGCAATTTGCCGCGAACCCTCACAAACTTCTTGCTCTAGGTAAACAGAAAAAGTATAGGTTAGGTCAGTGGTTCCCAACCTTTTTTGTCTTGTGTACACCCTGAGCCTTTTTGTTGCACCATCAGTGGCGGTTTTAGGCACTGGCGAAGCGGGCAGCCGCGCGGGGTGGCATTATTACGTGGCACATGGGGGGCGGCACGAGCACACGAGAAAAAAGTAAAAATCATCTGCGCCATGAAGCGGTTTTCTACGGAGCCCCGCAAGGGACATCGAGGAAAAAAAATAAACATTTGAAAGAAAAAAAAAAAGAAAAAAAAAATAATCGAGATCGAGATCTTTTCCTGGGGCCGTGAGTCTGAAGTAGAAGCAGTCTTGTTGTTGTTGTTGTACCTCCGTCGAAAAACGAGAAAGGAAAGGGCGATTTATTTAAAAAGGTGGTGCAGAAAATGGAGGAAGCCGGTGAATGTAGTTACCCCCTATAAGAATAGTGTCCTGGCCGCGGGAGCGCACATGGCATGCATTCAGTAAAGGAGGGGAATCCACAGGGATCCACTGTTAGCGCGGATTGAAATCCTTATTGAAGCCTGCAGGGTTCTGTGATAAACATACGGAGGAATGCGATCGCTGAGCTGCCCTGCCCCAACATTGCATGAGACGTTAAACCCCGCCGCCCACCATGTCCATCATCATCCAAATTTGATGTCACAGACCAAAAATAGTCTGAGAAACTATAGATAGTTAATGTGACAATCACATTATTAAAAATAGACTTGGAGCAATGATTTACTTTTTTTGGGAGCATGCTTTTGCAAGTGGGGAAGGGGGTGGGAAATAAATAAATAAAAATAATTAACCTGCCTTTGTTATATATAACTCTTGTAACATTTACCACAAAAAACTGGAGGTCCTTTTAATAAGTACCCTTTTAACAGGCACTTCAAATTTAAACCAGAAGCACTGAGGGGTCTGCAGAAGTAGAAGTGAATCCATATAAAACATTACAGTACAGTACAGTTTTCACTGTTCTGCCTTGGTTTAAGTTTGGCCTCTTTCTTGCGTTTATTGGCGGGCTCCTCTGAACCCTCACCTGAATCCAGAGCAATTGGACGTTTCAGCCATTATCGATATTTGTCTGGCTGCAGGTAAGCAGCTGTTTTGATTGTGTGATTTTGGCGCAGCTGTACCACAGGTTATTGTCTCCCTGGGGAAACTAGGTATAGTGCACATCTTTTTATTGACGGGCTTATGTAATGACTGAGGAATATTTACTTATCATCTTGGAATTTCCTAGACTGGGTACCCCCAGCCCGCTCTGCCGGCCATTTGAATTCGCTCTGCAGCAGGGGCTGGAGAGGAGCAATACATTTCTTTCTGTTACGATACGTATACGTTACCAAGCTGGCTTTTCCCCCTGGTGCCCTATTGGCTGGTTTAACACAATAATGGCAGGAAAGCGATGAAGGACTATCCAATTGAGTCATTTGAACTGTGCCTGTTGAACACGCCTATTATTATTAATAGGTTTTTTTGCAAGGCTAGGAATTTCCACGTACCCCCTGAAATGTGCTCGTACCCCGGTTGGGAAACACTGGGTTTGGTAGCTGCATTATTTTTTATCATTGGTCTTGAATCCTCTTTCAAACGTACCTCCAAAGCAAGTGTCTCATTTCTACCAGACTTCTCAAAGAGAGGGTTGGATTTGATACTCAGTCCACCAGGGTAAGCAGTTTCAGCCAGAACTTCAAGAGCAAGGCGTTGGCTGCTTTCATAGATTGCACTTGCAAATGTGTTCTCTGAATGAGTCTGAAAAAAATACTCAAATTGTAATTTCATCCACGTAATACTCACACATTCGGTCTTTGTATTTACTTTGGCCTACTAACCTTAATATAAATGGTCCTCAATTTTATAGTGCTTTTATTCATTGTGCTTTACAGTGTTGACTGAGATTTACCATTCACATACACACACCGACGGTGGAGTCAACCACCCAGGGCGGCAGCCAACTCATCAGGTGCAATTAGGGTGAGGTGTCTTGCTCAGGGACATTACGACAGTGAGCTAATAGGAGAAGCCTGGGTTGGAACCATCAAGCTTGCTGTTACCAGCAAACTTTGCTCTACCTCCTGAGCTAATGCCGTAGTTAATATTTACTAACCTCCAAGTTAAACCCTGCAACATTCCAGGGAAGTCGGACACCAGACGCTATCTGACAGACTCCACCAAAGTAGCCATTGTAGAGCACTGCCTTTGGAGGAGTTGAGCCCAAGATGTTGATTCTGGTTCATGGAGACATTGGCTAGGTTCATGGAGACATTGGCTAGGTTCATGGAGACATTGGCTAGGTTAATTGAGACATTGGCTAGGTTCTTGATAGAAATAGCATGCTCTCTAAACACAAACATCGAAGTCTACACAAGGTGGCAGGATAGTAGTTGTTAGGGTACCAGCCAAAGGGTTTTGGGTTCCAACCCCAATGTGGGCTAGCAGCCATCTCTTTTGGTAGGCATCCCTTCACTCCTACCTGCTCAGTTATAACATGTACCTAAAATGCATTGCAAGTTATCTCTTTGCTTGGTCAAAAACTTTTGTTTTCCCAAAAGTTGTCTGAATAATATTGAGAGATTACAGCGACATATTACTTCCATTTCATTATAGCTCATATGTTTGGTTGGGTCCTAGAAAGATGCTTTCCAAATTTCCCTCATTCATCCCTCAATGAGTTTCTCCCAACACAGACACTTTTGTTTCAAAGTCTTCTATTCTTGTAAAGTTCATATCCAGAAGCTGGAACAGCTCACCCCTGTCCCATGACAGCCCTCCCTCGGCCACCGGGGTCCTCTGTCCTTGTACTGCAAGGATTCCGGGACATTCTGCCACAAGCATCCTCGTCCATTTGATCCTCACAGTCAAAGTCATGGTTGCATACCAGTCTCTGTTTTATACAAGCACCTGTAAACAGAGGGAAAGCCATTGAATTGCCATTGACCTGATTGCATTTTGGTGGTGACTGAGTCTGTCTGAGGCTGGGACCGACACCAGAGGTCGAAACACCGTCAGATGACAGTGAGGTGTTGGTTAGTGGCAGGTGTTTTCGATTACTAATCCTGTCTTGACATTTACATTTCGAGGATTTAGCTTTTGTATTTTAGATCTTTGGATTTTGGAGTTTGACACTTTTATCCAAAGCGACTTACAAACCATTCATTCAAACATTCACACACACACTAGGAGGAGCCAGGGATCGAACCAGCGACCTTTGGTTTCTAGTAGGCCTTGACAGTGACTAGAACATGACAGTTGCTGGGCCTACAAGGATGGTGCGGAAGAAATGTTGACGCTTAAGTTTTGATTTGAGAGAGACATCCTAGTGTGATTAATCTACTGTTATTATTTTGAATGTAAACCGTTACCTGAGCCACACTGAAAGTGTGCGGCAGGGCAGCCGGCGGTTGGCGGCGGTACACATGCAACTTCCGTGGTGCACTCCGCCCTCTCACTCAGCGACTCTCTGCACGGCTGGCCTTTAAACTGCCCAAATGCTTCAATGCCTCGAGAACGTTGCTGAAAGGCGTGGAGCAATGCAGAGAGACAGACAGGTGAGCAGAGCAACAGACAGACAGACCAGAGCAAACAGTCAAAAGTGCAGGAAGGATATGTAAATATTTGTCACATCTAGCACTGTTAAGTATTAGAAAGTATTAGGAAAATCCATGCTCACAAAGGTTTCTACAGGATCATATTTCAGACACACCAGAAACCTCCTTAATTGAGACTAAGTAACAAATTATGTAGGTTGTTGTAAATTATACACTAGTGTGTAATCTAGGTTAGTGTGATTTTATACAGTGTCAGTGTTGGGTTCATGACCCAAAGTTGGCCACGGCAGAGGACCCAGTGCATTGTGGAATGGCCACATTAACGTTCAAGCAAATATATCAATAAATATATAAACAAGTGTATTTTTTATATAAGGATGTCCAATATTCTTTGCACAAATTATTTGGTTTGACCGAAAGCTGAAAACACTGTCATGAAAAGTCTTCTCTTTTAGCGGTCAGCAGATAGACAGTTACAGGGGATCACCCTAGCAATAGCAATGCATTGAATTGGCACTTTGCAACAGCTTGGATAGACTCACCCTCTCATTGGTGCAGGGATTGCACAGAGTCCAGGCTGACCAACTGCTGTAGAGACAATCCACTGCTTGTGGTTCAGGAAGATGCACACGCCTGAATATATTTATCATACTTAAAATTAATTATTGTCTAATGCATCATGTGTCTGATATGATTAATAATTAGGGTGTCCAGGCAGAGGATACAGTACGGTAATATTATTTCAACTGAGATGCAAAACATGAAATCACTAAAAATACTAACTACAAAGAATATCCAAAATAAGAGAATATAACATACTTTGTGTGACCAAAGCAGGTCAGTGTTAAACACAGGCCATAGAAGCTCCACAGCAAAGCATTCCCAGCCTTCATAGTGAGGCTATGAATATGTAGTTTGGCATAAATGTGTTGAAAGACTGTCCGAACTCTCCCTTATATACGATTTTCCTGGCAATGATTAATCCAAAATAAAGTCAACAAAGTCTTTAAGGTCAATAATGCAGATTGCAGATGCCATCAATCAGTCACAAGACTTAGGTCACAGGGCACATCTGACTCAAGAACCACAAATTCTCCTAAGAGCACGCAGAGCGAGGATCAAGAGAATAAAGCAAGTCTGTAATTTCTGACTCAACCCATAATTCATAATCTATGAAAACCAGGCGATGCAGAACAACAAGGCTTCTCCTACGTCCGCTGCCACTGGGGGCGGAGCTAGGAAAAAACCCAAGCTGTCAACGAGTGAGGTCTGGCTGCAGCCCGTAGGACATGGACATCCAACGTCCAAGTGCTGTCACGTGAGTCATGGCAGACGGTTTGCTCATTTCAGAAGGAGGGCAGAGAGATGGCAAGAGGAACTCTACCACCCATCTTCCGTGTCCCGAGGAAGCGCAAACTGTCCGAAATGGAGGAGACATAATATTTGTCTTTTTTAGTTTTTTCTATTTCTGTTGGAGAATAATTATTAATTATTAAATAATTATCTACTCCAAATAATGCAGTCATGAGTCATAATTAAATAAGTTTTATTATGAAATGTTTAGCATATTCATGTCACAATTCCAAATAACATATGAGGCTTTGCAGATGTCCCACAAGTCCAGTATCAAGGAGTTATGCTAAAATTATTGATGCTACAACTGTGGTGAATTTAGAAAGGACAACAATTATACCGGTGTCAAAACTGCAAAAATTCTAACATAATCTGCTATATGCAAAATGGTTGGCTGCAACAACTAATTCCTACTAACTGGCACACAATGTGGATGTGGAAATTAGGTAAGGTAAAGAAGTAATTACCGGGGATGACTTTTATTTAGAAAAAGACAAAACATCGGATACTTGCATGAGAACGCACCACGTTCTTTCCATCGTCAAAATGTATCGTAATTTCCGTTCTCAAAATGTATCAAAGTTCCAATAATTATTCATGAAAAATATTAATTTACTCATTATCAATGAGCAAAGCTAAGGAGTCTCACCGCGTCCGCCATCTTGTTGTCACGTGACAGCATTTGGACGTTAGATGTCCATGTCCTACAGGCCGCAATGAGACATTATAGAAATAATTAGCCATAGGACTCTCTGTTTACAGCCCGAGGAGCAGCCCCTCAGTGGCTTTGAGTTTGAGGCTTAGCCACTTGTCTATCTTGTCTGTTTTTTTTTTTTTGTCAGTTTGGCATTGACAACCATCATTCTGACTTGGTTGTGTCTGTTTCACACGATGAGGCTGCACCACGTCGCCAAACTGCGTTCACTGCAGACACAATCCTCTCAACTCAGCGTTTGTGAACTCCACTAGGGTCAGGGATGTTCCGTTGTGAAAAATTTACTTCTGGACACAGTAGGGGATAAGTCGGACCATCTTCAGTTTGCCTACAGGTCAGGCAGAGGTGCGGATGATACGATAGGGATGCTTTAAAACATGGTTTTTAAACACCTTGAGGTGTTTAAAAACACCTTTTTATTGATTTTCTGTTTCCGAGAATTTCCATTTGCCCCAGTGTGGCCATGGGTAGGAGGAGTGTCGGAAACAAATGGAGAAAGCTATCAAGTGCTGCCGTGAACTTGTTCAGGGTTGGGACCGGCTTGTTGTCAGGTGGTACAGCATTGTACAGTGCAGAAGCTGTAGATGAGAAAGAATAGAATCTCATGGTGTTGATGCTGCTGCACTTGGAGCTACCGAGAGGTCGGAGACATGGAACACCCCGTCTTTGAGAATCCGTAGTAGATCTTCCAGACGAGAATGAGTAGAGGTCGAGTCGCTTGATCCCAGTAGCTGAGGTTCATGTAACCTGCTATTTTGGCTGTGAATGAGCATTGGATGGACTCAACCATGATGATGTCGCACAGCAGGTGGGGTGACCAGATAGCACAGCAATACCTCTGTGCAGGTCCTATTCGAGAAGCTTGCTGTCCGATGGGGAATTGATGTTCTTGTGAAGCTTGGAATCATCAGCAAACACTTTTACCTTGCTATGCTTAACGACCACAAACAGATCGTTCATATGCAAGATAAATAGCAGCGGCCCCAACACGGTGCCTTGTGGAACCCCACTCAGAACTCGGATGATCTTAGATTCCACACCATCAATAACGACATGCTAAGTTCTGCCATGGAGGAAGTTGGAGAGCTAGCGGTGAGCTTTACCCTGGATGCTGTAGAGAGCAAGCTTCTTTAGCAGCATAGCATGGTCAAGCTTTGTCGAAGGCCTTGCTGAAGTCCAGATAGAGGATGTCAGCATTCTCGTTTAGCATTTAGATCACACATGATGTCCTCAACATGGCGAAGGAGTCAGATCAGGCAGCTTCTTCCGGCTTGGAAGCCATGCTGGTCATTATTGATAATGTCCTTAGATGGGATAAAATCAACCAGCTTAGCACTGAAGACCCGCTTGAACATCTTGATGAGATGAGACGTTAAGGACACAGGTCGGTAGTTGGCAGAAATCGATTGTTAACCCTTTTTGAACAGAGGAATCACGCTTTTACTCTTGAACTTAGTTGCTATGTCACCAGAATCAAGTGATGATCTCCAGAGTTGGGTGACCACCGGAGCTAGCACTGGTCCACATTCCTTGAGGATGATGGCAGGGAACTTATCCGGACCGTTTGCTGAGTACCAGCCCATAGCTTTGATAGCATCAAGGAAGTTGTGCTCGTCAAAGTCAATATTCATTATCTACTCTAACTGAGCTACTAGCTCGGACACACGAACCTCAGCGAGGTTAGCTTTGTCAGGATTGCTGAAAGCTGTCTGCTTCCAGTAGCAGCTCGATGGCAGCCCTCTTGTCATTCAGTTTGCTAAGCTTTGTGACGTTGCGTGGAGGTGCAGGACCTGAGAATCTGTACTTGATACAGTTGATCCTGGCGTTAAGTCGCTTCTTCTTCAAGAGGAGAGCTCTTTTAGACTTGAGTGTCTTTGAGGAGGAGGATGCGGCGGCTTGGCGGTTGCGACTGTGCGAGGGAAAATGTTTCTTGAATGCTTGGACGATGATTCCAGAGCTGTATAACTCCGGTGCACCTGTTATACTGTTGATGAAGGCTGTATAACACACTCGTCTGACATATTGCATGGTGCACGGAGGAAGACACACTGCGACAAGCAGGAAGTCGGAGTGGGCATTGTAGATCAGTGCGACTTCGCAGTAGGAGTTGATAAGTCTTCACCATGTCAGCATCCCTGGATCCATTCCCTGGACGTCAGCCGAGGATATGGGTAGAGAGGATGGTCGTCCTACATTCCCTTCGGGGTCTGGTGAGGGATGGGCTGGTTTGCTGGGTAACCCTGTCAAGTAGGAGGAGGAGGAGGCTGGAAGAGGGGTTGATGACAGATGTATCACCTGTCTCCACTGGAGACAGGTGATACATCTGTCGGTTCAGGTAGGATCATTGCTGTTGATGGAGGCCCATCATAGACTGTAACGATGTCTAGATCAGGGAGGATGAGCTCCCTCATCAGGTCTGCCTTTATCTGCGCAAGGTGCTTCAGAAAAACCTCCTGGTTCAGAGGTTTGGAGTTAGGGGAATTTTGTTCTTGCAGAGTGAAACATGAATATCACGGCACTTATCTCCTTTCGTACAGCATCGTTTGCCATCAAGACCGTTTCTCATCTGCTTCTTGCACCATGTGGTGTGAAAGTTTACACATGGTCTACCTGTGAGTCTTGTAATTCCATGGGGGCACTCACGTTTCAGAAGCAGTGGACAAACTGGAACGATCGTACTCAAGATCCTCAGGCTGCTTCTTCTCGATGGGATCACTACCGGTGCCAGGTTTATCAGAAGGCGGACTGCTGATGATAGGGGCAGTTTCCTTGGGATCACGACAAGCAACCAATCCACGACAAGCAACCAACCCATGACAACACAAACTAATTCCTGAGAGATTACGGTAATAACAGACATAATATTCAAATTGATCGATAACCTAGTGATAATAATTGACATGAGAGGACCAATAGAGGCCCACCCAGGGGAAGAGAAGCTGTTCCCAGCTTCGTGGATGGATGGTAAGTATTTACCTAAGTAGTTCCTTGTCTTCCTTAGTCTTTTATCGCTTTGAGTTGGCTCACACCTTGTATCCCTTTCTTCTTTAATAGAACGGTGTTGCGGTCTATTATTTGCTTCACTGTGTCTTGTATCTCGTACTTGGGTTTCACTGCGTTCCCGGAGGGATGTTCTCTTGCTTTTACCCAGACTTGCTGTCCAACGAAATGGTCCCTTCCGTTCGGACTCTACTCGTTTTAGATCCTGGCCCCTCCCCACTTCCGTGGTTGCATAGGGGCATTGGTTTAACTCCTGAGAGGGGGAAGGCCTGTCCTGACGGTGTCTGTCATTCAGAGACTGCCCGATCTCCACCAACCGGGTACTCCAATCTTTAGTGTTTTCGTTCTTCCATATCCACAATTTCACTAATCCAATTGTACGCTCCACTATACCGTTGGCTTGGGGGGTGTAGGGAGGCGAGTATATCCGTGCCACACCATGCCGCTGACACCACTGATCAACTTGACTGTTGGGAGCCGTTATCGGTTCTTAATTCCTTGGGAACTTCCAGATCGCTACAGAGTTGGGTCAGCATGGTGACCACACTGTTGCCGTTAGCGGCTCTTAACGGCTCTGGGGGTCACATAACCTGACATGGAATCCACAAGTACTTCTCTCCCTTCTTGCCTGTGATCCCCATGGGACCGGCTACGTCCATGCAGACCGATCCCCAGAGCACAGTGCTTTTAATGGTGAGGCCTTCACTGCGCTGTCCTCTACGGCCAGCGTTATACTGTCCACACTTTACACATCCTTGTATAACTTTGCGGACCCTCTTCTCCTTGATACATAGGTTGTGAATCTCCAACTCCCTCCACGTTGGTCTGGCTCCGGCGTGGCCCAATCCCTCATGGATGGCCAGCACAACCTTACGGATTTCTCTGGGACGATCCTGCCCATCGGGCCGTCTTCCCACTCCTCGATCTCGATGAACACAACTTTTCTTAGTTGTACATAATGATCCACCTCCCGGTTCCCCTGCCAGTGTTCCCCCTCCTTGGTGTGGGCCTTCTGATGGACAACATCTAGTTCCAGCATGTGTCTCAGCTGGGATATCTTGGTCCATAGTTCATAATGTGCGACCTGTTTTCCCTTTGCCCACTCAAAACCATTTTCTTCCCAGATTTTGAGGTCCTCCTTCAAGGCTTGGTAGCAGTAGCGGCTGTCTGTTATTATTCTTGCTACTTTGATGTGTCTTTTCTCTAATTCTAGGAGGCTTTCAAGGATTGCAGTCACTTCTCCGACTTGTGCACTCCCTATAGCCTTTCCGCGTTGGCGATAACGTTCCTCGCCTTCCTGCTTCAGGATGAATCCCCAGTGGGCCACTAGGTCCTGGCCTTTTCGGGAACCATCTGTGAACACTGTCCATTCATAGTGTTTCTCCAAGCGGGGTGTTCATCATTCATTTTTGCAGGGTTGAGATGGGTTGGGCCTTCCCATCTTCCACATCTTGTTTGGGTGGCTTCTGTACTTTCCACGGTGCTTTTCCTCAGGTGGACTTTACTTTGGGTGGTGATCTGGATCTGTTGTCCTTGTGCTAAGTCTTTTAACAAGCTCCAATATCTTGCTATTACAGCTAGTTATTTTTCTTCTCCTGGAAACTTCTGTTCCACCGTGGTTAACACGTAACTCTACAGGGTGATCAGTTGTTTTCCTTCATTCCAAACAGTCACCACAGCATCGTCCTCCACATTGATCTCTGCCATTAAACGGGTAGAGGGGTCACAGGGCTGCAATAGCACTGCGTCTCTGATCGCGCCTTTTAGCACTTCTAGATTGTTTTGGTCAGTAGCCGTCCACGCAAACCCGGTCTCCTCTGTTATTCGCAGACGGGCGTGCAGTGGTTTGGCAAATTTCTGAAATCCAGGGACATGATCCCTGACGTAGTTACAGAGGCCCAATATTTTCTGTAGGTCCTTGATGGACACTGGGGGAATTATTTGCTACATTTTACTCCTGTAACCATCCGATAGTCCCAAATCATCCAAGATCTGAAATCCAAAGTAGTTCACCTGGAATTTTCTGAACTGGCATTTCTTCAGATTGAGCTTTACCGGCCGACGACAAGCGTTGTATTATCTCGCCCAATTTTTGCAGGTGCTCTTCCTCTGTATCATCGGCCAATGCATGATTTGAACTTCTGAACCTGTAGCTTCTTCAGTGTGGGTTGAGGGTTGATCAGGCTGGCTTTGTTTGCTACCATTCTTCTGTTCAGGGCCTTGAAGTTTATTACCGGTCTCCGGGAACCATCAGGTTTCTTCACTGCTTGTATGGGACTATTTGTCATTGGATTTTGCTCCTCACGTAATATTTGTAGTTTGGTTAATTATTTTATTATTAGGTCCATCTCCTCGACAGCCCCAGGATGTAGTGGATATTGTCGTACGGCTGGATGTACTCACCGAATTATTGTGTGTGTGTATTGTGCTGGTAGGCTCCCGCAGTCGTTCTTGAAATGGCTCACCTCTGCCTTTTCTAACATCACCCGTAACCTTGCTTTCCCCTCCAATGTTAAATCACTTTCTTCTACTTTTTCAATGGTGACTGCTGGTACAACCACAGGCTTGTACCATTCCTGGGGCTCGGCCGGCCATGCAATGTCGTGGAAGTGGAGCACTTTGTCCCGCATCTTTGCTAGCTTCTTCTTCATGGGTTGGCGTGATATTTTAGGTTTTCTTATCTCTTTCAAATCCCTCATCGTAATTAGGTTGTTAGGACCCTTCATCCATATCACTCCCTTCCACAACCCATAGGGCAAGATGGTAACTTCTCCATCCTTTAATTGTGCACTCAGACTGTGTTTACGGCCTTACAGGAGGTGTCACAGGACACCACTGCTCCGGTGTCCAACAGCTAAGGTTTCCCATCCACGTTTGCGTAGACAGAGTCATCCATCCAGTAGGCCCCTTCTATAACCACTCGTGCCCCAGAATCCATTACTTCCTCTGCCCTCCGTTTTAAGCGATATCTCTCGCTGCACGGAGGGCATCTTTCTATTCATTATATAACTTGTTGTATTCCTATGGGGGCATATAGGTTGTTTTCCGGGGACCCCCGACGTTCTGCTGTTGTCCACCATACTTCAATGGTAGGGTCTCTGAGTACTTCTAAGATCAAAGTGGCCCAATCTGTGATCTCCCATGGGCCACACCAGCCCGCTTGTATCGCTCGTGGTCGTTGCTCATCCGTGAGCTGGTCCATGCCAGTGGTCTAATCCAAACTATTGGAAGAGCTCATAGACTTGTCATCTGATACCACCCTGAGAGCTTGTTTCAATGTCCCGCTGGAAACATTCTGGTCTGAGTGTGGTGCTGAGTACCACGTTTGTCATGATGTAGCAATGAAGGTACTGATACCATTTAGCACCACCTACCTGTGTGGGGCTGGCTTTTCAGCCATGACAGCCCTAAAGGCTAAATTGAACCTTGAGGATGACATGCGTATTGCCTTGTCAAAAATCCCTCGACGCATTAATGATCTCATTAGCAAGCACCAGCAGCAGTCCTTACACTGAGTGAATAGCTTTTGAAATTGAGCTAACTGTTAACTGTTCAATGTCTCAATGTAAACTCTGGATTGTAGAAATGTATTAAAGAAATAGTTCACCGGTGGAAATACGAAGGTTATATGAAGTAAAGAATTCTATGTATTATAAATGTGCAAAAAAATCGAAATTGGTTCATCCTAGCCTGAGAAAAGGCAGAAAGAGTGTTTTTATGGTCTCTCTGGCTCAAAGTAAGAAAACCTCCAACTACCACAATGCATTGCACTCGCTGCCCCGCCTGCCTGTTTCCGTTTGGAGGGGGAAGAACCTATTACCCTTGCGTGAGTGGTAGGAAGTGCAACCAAACTTTGCGTAAACATATCCCCGTGATGCGTTGACTAGTTTAGACTCAAACACCAAATGCCCAATAGTTTGGTACCCGGTTGCACCAAAAAGTCTCGGAAGGGACAGAAAGTATGTTTTCACATTTTGCCAGCGAGAGACAGTGAGCGTTGCAAACGATGGCTGTGGACGATAAACAACCCCACAATTGGAGAAGACGCCGGTATTGAAATGATAAAAGGTAAAACGATATGCAGTCTGCCTAGGGTCAGTGACAGGGCAGGAAGGTTTACATGATGAATGAACGGCATGACCGAGAGAAGAGGGGGGAGAGAGAGAGAGAGAGAGAGAGAGAGAGAGAGAGGAGGGAGTTGAACGGCATGACAGAGAGAAGAGGGGGGAGAGAGCGAGAGAGAGAGATACAATATGTACACTGAAGGCATGATGCCACCATAGGTTTGCAGAGAACTATATACATATATTACCCCCCTACACAATATGGACTGTGGTCCTAACTTTTACCCCTGTTGTCTTTTACAATCTTCATCATTTTTTTCAACTTTATGTTGTTCAAGTATGTCATTTTTTCATTTCATTCATTTCATTGACAAACAATTATATTATGCTCATCCTCTTGTTTGCCAGCTGGCTACGATTTCAGTCCTATCGCTCCTTCTCAACTCTCTGGTGATATTTCTTTCACAAAACACAACCAATAGTACGTTACTGTTAAATCTTACATGTGAAAAGTAATCCCCCGATTCCTTTTTTCCACGCTGCGCTCATTTCAGCCGGAATACGCTGACTACCAGCCCCATCCTTGTCTTCTTCTGGAGCCGCGACCTAAAAGAAGCTGCTCTAGTCAGCCCCATTGAAGTGGACGGACGCTGAGCTGATGCACTGTGACGCTACGGGAGTGTGTGAGAAGGACATGGAATCAGTCCACCTGAGGTAAGCAGCTGATTCTGAACCAACTCGTCTTCCAGATGGACGTGTTCTAACGCAGTTTTAGTCTAGGGAATGTTAACACAACAGGATATGTTTGACCGCTTCATTTTTGAAGTTTTAGGGGAAGCTGAGCTTCACTTACAGTCTTAGAGAAATCACCACTGAGAGAGAGAGAGAGAGAGAGAGAGAGAGAGAGAGAGAGAGAGAGAGAGTCTGAGGTTTCTTTCTACAACGGACACTGAGGCACTGCCCCCCACCCCAACCAAAACGATAGTTATGTTATTATAACTCTAGTTCTATGATTGTAGGCGTAGCCGACTAGGCTTCTCCTATGTCCGCTGCCACTGGGGGCGGAGCTAGGAAAAAACCCAAGCTGCCAACTGCGGCGAGCAGCAAGGCCCCTCCTACGTCCACTCCCAGCGAGAGGCGGTAAGAGGAACCGCTGGCAGGCAGAATAAAGAACAGAGCATCTAATTCACAAAGCAACGCAGAAGCCCTGGTTACCCTTGAACACACAGAATGTGTAAAACTGGAGCAAATATGCAACATTGGATCAAAGTCCACACAAGCAATCATAAATTTCTCAATAAACGCAATGCGTATAAGAGACAAGGATGACATTCATTAGAAATGGTCAGAGGACAGGATATTAATGCCAGCGTGACAGCAGAGGCTTAATCGAGGAGGAATGTTGGGAATCGTAACAACTCTGAGAGAAAAGCCTAGCCAAGCCTGGCATCATCATGAGGCAGTGCCAGACGGCATAACCTACATGAAAATAAACAACAAAGAGCAGCTTATAAGGCGCAACAACGCAACAAGTAGCTCTAGCTTGCCGGTGACCACTCCGTGTGCCGGCAAGGAACGAATGCGGTGGTGGACTAAACGTCCACACAACACACCTCTCAATAAACGCAAAGCGTATAAGAGACATGGGGTAATGTATTCATAATTAACTTGAATTAATGAATTTAATCATACATTAATTAAACAATCCCAGCATAATGCTGTGACACCACTAGGTGACAGCAGAGATAGACTTAATCGAAGTGCAACTTATGAATCGTAACAGCTCCGAGAGACTAGCCTTTATCCAAGCCGTGGAAGGGGTCGCCGACTCGAACAGAGTGGAGCCCCTGGATGTGAAATATATAAAAACGGATAAAAAGCGCCGGGGGAGGACCATGACGCATCCGCTCAAAAATCTTCCACCGAAACACCCTAGAATAGAGCCGTCGAAGCGGCCCCACCCTGTGTAGAGCAGAGTGTAGTTGGCTCTTGGCAGCGTCGCTATAACACAAACAACTGTTGTGTGGTGTGATGGCAGAACCCAAAGGCAATAAGACAGCATCCAAAGGGGCTTGAGACAGAGGCTCGAAAGGGTGCCTGGATAACCCACACAACACGGTGGGAAGATCCAACCATGATGCAAGCATCTCTTGACCAGTGGGTGACTGAAAAACCTCCACTATCAAGCAAGAACTTGATAGTGGAGAAAGCAAAGCGTTTCTCCAGTAAGCACAGAAGGAAACCAAGCTCACTGCCCACCTCACAAGAGATGGGCAGAAGGCGGCAGAGGAAGGCACTTAGGCACTCAGGATAGTGTTGATACTGAGGATACTGCTGCCCTGCAGGATCAACCAATCCAAAGCAACCGGTCTGACTGAGACCAGCCAAGACGCCGCTAGTTATGGAAACCACAGAACTAGACGGCTCTCCAGGGCCACCAGAATGAGGGACAGATCCTCCAGTTTGACCCGCTCCAAAAGAGGATGGATCAGTTGCGAGGGAAGTGGCGGGAATGCAAACATGGGAGCCTGTGGTTATGAGGGTGTGCCATTGCGTGAGGTGCGCCCTGAAGTTCTTGGCGCCCACCATATGCAGGGCTCTAGGCTAGGCTGAGCAGATTATGACACGCTGTCTGTTCTGATCAGAACACAGCGGCCACGCTCCAGGTGAGGAAAAGGACAATAACACTTTTTCACCATGGCGAGCTCTAGCACATTTATGTGTGCAGAGGGGAGCGTCAGCCCACCACTAAGGGGAGTCCCTCCCCGATGCGTCGTAAAGACCACAACATAAGACATCACTCAAAGGGAATCCCCTTGAGAAGTGCAAGGGGGCTTCCCCGATGTTCCTGGTCTGGCAACACAGAGCCAGTACGGAGAGCACCCTGAGCTTATGTCGCCTCTGGGTAGCCACCTCTGTAGTCTACACAAAAAGGGGCAGACACAGGGGAACCACAGGGTGGGCAGCTGCCATCAGCCTCAACAGGTGTATGATACAGTGCGGTAACGGTCCTGCGAAAGTGCCAAAGGACTGCATCTCGCAGAGGAGGCTAGAGCCTCGCTGTCATCGTGGCCGAGTCTAAACTCCTATAGACTAGCCGACGGCTGGGGAGCGGTGAGCTCCTCCCAGTTGATGGCTAAACCCAAGGAAGATCGAGCAATCGTTTATCACCGTCATGGTGTCACGTCTCGCAGCTTCCTCTGAGTGGCTCAGGACAAGCAGGTCGTCGAGATACTAAATAATATGTTTATGCCATGATGCCAGAGGCATCAGCACAACCCCCACACACCATGAGGAGTAAATGGATGGCAGTCGCTGTCAGACATACGCCACACTCATGAAGGTGACACAGGGAAATCTCCTATGAGCCTTGGGAATAAGAACGGGGAGGAAAAACATCCTTGAGATCCAGGGATGTGAACCATGGGCTCCCTCTCACACAGCTCTCACTCACGGAGCAACGCTCTGGTGATGAGCATTTTTCTGAGTAACAACCGATTTGTTGAAGACGCAAGATCCAGAATGAGCTAGTCTCTCCAGAGACAGCCACCTCTGCTTCAGAGTCATGCTCTCAGCGGGGACCTAGCTCTAAAGGCCGAGGATGTGCAAAACACAACGGCTCTATACTTAATTCTAGATTCTCCTAAGAGCACGCAAAGCGATGATCATGAGAATAGAGCGAGTCTGTAACTTCTGACTCAACCCTATTTTTCATATAATATATTAAAAAAGGGCGATGCAGAACAACAAAGCGTCTCCTACGTCCGCCACTGCGGCGGAGCTAGGAAAAACCTAAGCAGCCAACTGCTGCAAGCAACACGGCCCCTCCGAACCAGAGGAGCGGAGTGATGGAATTGCTCGTCTGCAGGCAGAGAATACCACTGGAGGGCAGGCTGAAGTGACAGAGGAGCGTGCCACGAGCGTAACAGGCAGCTCCGCCTTCTCCACACAGCAAACCGACTGTAGAGGGAGAAAGCGGGGGAAGTCAGGGTCTAGGGGACTAGTACACGAGAGGCAGCGGCTCTACGTTTGGACGCCACCTGGCGTCTGGACAGTAGACCGTTTTAGGGGTTTTCCCCCACCATGTTAAGTCTTCTTCTATGATGCCGACTTCATTTCCGTCAACGCGAAAGGGGTGGTGCTGCCGGCGTGCTGCTGGAAGAGCCACCAGGCAGGAGGAGCAGAGAGGCCGTACCTCTGTGGGCTCCGTCACGCCGCCAGACAGGAGGAGCAGAGAGGCCTACCTCTGTGGGCTCCGTCACGCCGCCGCTGTGTTTCTTCATTGTAGATAGTCGGAGTAGTTGACTGGTTCCAGCAATTGCTGAAAGAAAAGGGAGGACGAGCGGCGGTGTGCGTCGCCTTATATACACGGTGCCGTGGGAAATGTGGGCGGTGCCCACGTTGATTGGTGCATAGCTGAAATTGTCAGTGCGCGTGAGCACGCGCACGGGACAAGCCCATAAGGCAAAGCCTAGATGGCGTAGCCTACATGAAATAGAACCCGCCAAGTAAGGGGCCTAAGGGTTGTTTATTTGTTCAAAACACACTTATATAAATGTATTTCTTCAGTTTTAGCAAAGTGGTTGTAGCGTTTTAACTGCGGAGCTCAGTTAGAGTTTGTTAATATGATTTATAATGCAAATCTTAGAAGTTTACAGGAAGTTCGCTGCCATGGATGGGTTTCATTGACCATTCATAAACTGACGTATCGTTAATAAAACGCCGTGACAGAATGTTTAAAGCATCATTTATTTTACTGAACCTTTTATTATACGGACTAAAAGTAAACATAATATGTTTCGTCTTATCGTCTTATCGTTGCTCCGAGGCAGAGGGGGAGCAGATCCTCCAGGAGCGGCTCCGTCTGCATGATGACCGGCTGCACCCACGGAGGCCTTAGCTTTTTATTTTCCTTTTTGTTTGTTTGTTCGTTTTTTTGTTTGTTTGTTTTTAAGGATGAGAAATAAATCGATGCGCCTATCTATGTGTATTTGTCAGTTCTTTATATTATATAATAAGAATAAGAATAATAAGACTAATAATAATAATAAATAGGTTAGTTAATAGGCCTATTATTCATATTGACATATTGGCAAAGGTTATAAAGGGCTCAAGTACAAATTACGTAGGCAATGTGTAGGATGGACAGCGTTCCCCCGTAGGATGAAGATCGCGCAGAGAGCGCTGGAACGTCGGCGGAGCAGCGGTAAGCGACGTCGTCGCGACGTCGTGTCAATGGGCAAACTATCTCTGTGCTACATAGCGCCTACGTTGCACCATACGTCGCATTTACGGCGGCGGTACGTCGCTGTGCTGTGTGGGTAAGGAGCTGACACACCGTTATTGATTAATAATTAATAATGCAATAATAACAATAATAGACGGAGATTCTATCTGTCATGACGATGAGGCTTTTATAAGTGCTCTGCACACACACAGACATGTGAGCCAGTAACTCGTA
>JAOPUD010000070.1:17624008-17634294 GCA_027122715.1 Trisopterus minutus
AGATTGCTGAATCGATATCGAATTGCAGGGAAAATAATTGCAATGCATTGCTGAATCGATATTTTTACCCAGCCCTACAGACCACGGTGGTCCGTCTGTGTTCTGGCCCCACCAGACCCCACCAGACCCTTCCAGACCCCACCAGACCCCACCAGACCACGGTGGTCCGTCTGTGTCCTGGCCCCATGACAATCTGGTTCTCTGAAAGCTGAAATTGAATTAGACACAATTTATATATTCATTTTTTTTTAAAGAGGGTCACTGAGGTACATGGGGATTGTATTTGTTTATATTATTCAATGGATATGGGATATGGTATGGGAGTGTATGTATTTCGGCGGTAATGCTGCAAACCTATGTGCTTGCGTTAAATGAAAAAAAAAATGTTTGGAAGTATAAGTGATTTCACTAAAGTTTTCCATGCGTATTAATTGTTCAGTAGATGTCAGTAGATGACAGTAGCTCAAACCAAAAGTTGTGACCAAAAAATCAGTTTAGGGGATTTCCCCTTGATGTTCCATTTGATATCAAGCTACACCCCTAACAATCTTTCTGAATAAAGCTAATATGGTAAAAAAAAAAATAATAATTATATAGGACACACGATTTAGGACACGTTATGTTCATCACCACCTGTTTCATGCGCTTGGTGGACCACAACAGAAATCTTGTGGTGGCTTGTGCTGGTCTGGCAAGTTCAGACTTAGACTCCATATTGCTCACCTTGAAGCCAAGCCCATTTAAATCATGCCCCTGGAACTGTATCAGAGATCGCACATGCCGGTAGTCAAAATGATAACCACACAATACTCAAGGTCACACCTTGAAGCCTGGACTTCTGGATCTGAGGATCGGTCGGACCTCATCCATCACACATATTCAATGTTTTCAATCACAATTCATTCATCCATCCACATTATGAACTAGTCGAGCTGAAACCAAACTGGCCCATGTTTATTAGTTGGTGCTTTATGGTTTAACTTCCTTTGCTCCTGGAAATGCATTCAAGATGAAGGACCATCCATGTACTAGTCTCTGCCCCTCTACCAGAGTTACAAAGACCTTATTGTAGGTCCTCTCAACTCACTAGGCTGGGAACTGGAGCAGAAGTATTGATGTGGATGAACCCTACTGTAGTGTGAGGAGGTGGAGGCGAGGAGGGTGAGGAGATGGAGGAGGTCAGGCGTCAACAGAAGGGTGAAGGAGATCAGTAATTGCAAGCGAGAGAAGAGGGCAAGAGAGGAAAATAGGGAACAATAGGGTTTGGGTGAGAAGGAGGAATGGGAGGTGAATATGAACCAAAATAAGGATGATGGGGGTGACGTGGATGACTGAAAGGAAGGCATAATGTTGATTGTCAACCTAAGGAGTGAATTAATACATCTGAAAGACAGTTTGATGTAGTGAGAGGCAGCCATTATCCAGGAGATAAACTCATCAAATATTTAAGCGATGTTCTCTCAAAGCCTGCTGAGGAGTTGCATTTCTTATCTGTCTGGTGTTGATACAGAAAAACAACTGCTGGAGTGAAATTTGTGTTTGTTATAGTTGATACCAAAACAACATTTTTTGTTAGTATTTGGTTCTTTCCATTTGCCAATGTTTCTGGAAGCTGTTAACGCCTTATTTCCACCGGGGGGGGACGTACCCCAGTGGGCGGAACGGCAGCCATCCCGCCATAAACAACAACAATAAGCTTTTCTATGTATCTTTTTTCCAGAAAGTACAAAAGTTTAAAAGTTATTCAGTCAAGTACTTCTAAGGAAAACTACTATTTAAAGTCATTAAAAAGGTTCTGTAACTTTGCACTGATCACTTAAGAAGTACTTAGTAATCACGATCCACTCCCAAAATGACTGCAATTAAATGCCAGGCTTTGTCCTTTCTGACATGGTCCTTATAAAAAGGATGATTTATTTCATAAATTATTTTATGTTGCTCCACTACGAAAATCAGTCTCTAGTCGTCCATGTTGACGACCCTCTGAGATCCTTTGATTGATTGACTGCTGACCTGGTGCCGCCGGTCATAACGTAATGTTGATGTGAAGTTGTGATAGGCTACATGAGTATTGTGTTTTATTTTGAAAATTGACCGGATGCTCTATGGCTTTTATTATTTCACTTCCTGCCCGGCTTGATCTGCTCTGTGGAAATTGACGCAATTCAGCAACGACTTGCGTCAAAATAGAAGTGCTGCGTAAAGATAGCGCTGTGGCGCGGCGCGCCGCTCCTGGGGCGCTGCTGAGACGCTCCACAGCGCCCGGTGGGGAAGGTTTCATTGATTAGAGTGGCAGCCATCAGCAGCCATCAGCAGCCATCAGCAGCGGTGACCGCGGCGCTTACGTCCCCGGTGAGAATCAGGTCACTTCCATTTGTTGCAGTGGAAAAACAACTCCAAAAAGGGTTTGGTGCTTTATGGATGTTTTCAAGTTATCCCTTTTAGACAAGTTCCTTTTAAGTCTAATTGGTTGGCTAATGGCTAGACAAATAAACAGGAAACCCAATCAACATATGGTAATTATGCTCTCATCTCAGTGGGCTCTTGTTTGTTTTAGAGTAGCCGTTTCTCGGGACCAAGGGCAAAAAATAACTACAATTAGCCATACTTGTTGTGCTATAGATTAAGCCTTGTCACTCATTTAGTCAGACAATATCATTGCGCTAGCTAAGGGCCAATTCAGTGACCAGGGTTCAATTTACATCACATGGTAATGTAACCATTCCAGGGTAACCAGGGAAAAAATATACCTACTTGAGTCCTCCACATAGGTCAATGTTGATTTTATTTTCTTTGTACATATTAAAGGACATTTGAGCAGTTAATCTGGACAACAGTGGACAAGGGGAAGGCTGGAGTTTAGCAAACTTATCATGGGGGTGTTTGGCCTTTTCCTGGTGTTTGTAGCGCTTAAAAAAAGTAATATTAAATTCAGAAGAGAACTGTGTTCAATCCCCCATGTACAGTTTACCTAGGCCTTCTGGAGCAAGATGCCATAACATGTTTGTTTAATAGATGTATCTCTATTCACTGCAACTCATTTTGGTCTTCTAAATAAATTAATAGTAAAATAATAAACTGTTGTGGCCTCCCAACTCACCCCATCATCTTTCTAAAGTCCTGACCCAGGACTAGGTCTACACTGGTCCATCTCCAGTCCATGCTTTGGAGAGGCAGCAGTTGCTGTGGTCTGCTGACGGTCCCATTGTACTTGGGTATTGCGTTACCTTGCTATTTCTTGAAGACTCCATTAGGGAGAGTGCCTGGTAAATGTGTTGTTGGAAGTCTGCTCATCATTCTGGGATGTTCCATCATTCACAGCAGTGGACTGTGGCTATGTGTTGTCGGTAAGGTTCCTTTCAACAGGAGCCTCTAGAACACAGCACTCCCCTCACACCTCCCCAGGTCATGTTTTCCAACGAAGGCCATAACTATATGAGTGTGGGGCTTGCATGACTTTTGTCTGGCTGCATTCTTTTCTTATACTGTTTTCCTAGATTGGCAGGTTGTGTATCCAATTGTGTATCCAATCTTTCATCGATCGATGCCATAATGTTGTGGATGCAACGGAATATGTGTGGTATCGTTGCAGCTACATTTAAGATGATGGTGAAGAGTTCTACCCGTTATGCCTCCATGCTGGCTGTGGTCAAACCAAAACAAACTAGAGTGAACAAACTTTAACATGGTCTATCAAGAAATAAAGTGTTAGTGTGGCAGTAATCGGAATCACAATCTAGAATCCGGTCTGATGCGATCTTGTCTGCATCTTGGGAATGTTACCATTCTGCTTTTTACTATTTTATTATATTCAAATTATTTTAAATTTAGATTTGCTTTGCTAGTCAAATGCTCACTTTGCTTGTATGCACCTGTTCTTGGGGTGCAGGTGTAGTGTGTATCCAATGACATAGTATACTCCGCATACACTTTAGCAGTCCATTAACACCAAGGAAGGGGATGCAGCACACACAGTGTGTGTGTCTGTTGTGTTATACTTGCACATTTCATCCAAGTTATTGTACACATGATTTCCTTCCTACCGCTTGCTCTCTCCCCAGGAATGCAAAGTAGGGCTTATCTTTGTGAAATGGGCCCAGAATGTCTCCCTATGTGCTGCTGGAAAATAACACAGGCAAGCATTTAGAATGGATCAAGCACTTGAATAAGGTAGATGTAATGCTCTCCCATTCCAACCATTGTAACTCAAGCCTGTTTTACCTCTTCTCATGTAGTGATGGTCCAGTTCCTCATTGGTACGTTGGATACAAATTGACGAATGAATCACATTTTGTTCAACAATAATATGAATATTTAGGATAATAAGGATGCACCGATAGGAAAATTTTGTCCGATACCGATATCCAATATAAATTTTGCTGTTATGGCCGATAACCAATATTTACCGATATCAATCTATGTTTGTTTTTTTTGTTTCTGAGATAACATTTTGTACAGACTGAAAACCATGCAAACTGAATTGTTTTATGTCTTCCTTTATTTTCAGAAAGTATTTTACTTCCAAACAACAAGGTTACAGGGCTACCATAAAACATAAGTAACCAACCTTTACAACTTATCAAACATGCCAGTATTCATGGAAACATGTTTTCAGCTGCGTGCACTCCAATTAAACTCAAATCTGTGAAAAAGGCTAAATCTAAATATCCAAAACATGTCCAGACATGTTGGTGCACATTTTTTCAACTTGCGTCATTTTCAAGTAAATGTCCAAACACAATGTTTCAACCAAGCACACATACAAAAACCAAGTCAATTTCAAGACCCATCTATAAAAATACTCAATCAAAATATGAGAACTGGGACATAACTGTCAGCCACAATGTACTCAAAGTAAATGTCCCAAACACTGAAACAGTGTTTCCACCTAACACTGTACAGTAAGTTATAGTCCAGGCTTACTTCATCAGCAAAGGCAGGTTTTTCTTGACAAAGAGAAGCATTTCTGCTTTCTCACACTGTTTCTCGTTTCATCAACAATTTGTGATGCAGCAGAGAAGAGACGTTCACTGTCCACACTTGTACATGGAGCCGAAAGGTTCTTGCATGCTGCTTCGGCCAAGGCAGGAAAGCGAGACTTGTTGCTTTTCCAATACTGCAGTGGGCTCTCATTTCTGGGGATGAGGGGCTCAATCAGATAGCCATGCACCTACAGGAATGTAGACAAGTGTATTACTATGCATGTCTGATAAATGACCAGCAATCTAGACATAACAACATTGTCCTCCTCCCCTGATGAGCTTTGATGAACTTAGCTCTGAGGAGATGACCAGTGCTTAAGGTCAACCTCAAGGGGGCAGAGAAGCATTACTAAATAATATTTTTTATAACTTTTCAATTTGCTTTCTCATTTAAGTAAATCTATTATTTTAGTAACTCTATAGAATGTACAGCACATTAATAAAAAAAATAAAAATCACTGCACAAAATTTTAACAGACTGTTATTTGAATAAAAGACTAGGTCTGATAATACTATAGTACCTGCACACTTGTGTGGCTTGTCAGGCCTGCCTGCTGTTCCATGGTCGAGTTCCTCCAGAATTTCGTCATGCATGTCAAGCAGCGACTTTCCACTCTTGTTCTTATCTTCTTCTCTTGCGGTTCTTCTGTGTCCGGTGTCTTCGTAGCTCTGTCGCTCTGCGTCATTTTGTCCACTTGCTGCTGGAGCATATTTACCGTCACTTGCTTGGTGACTGTCAAAATAACGATCTTTGTACCGGCAGTCAAGGATCATTGCCAAGTAGTAAAGCGGCTCAGAGAAAGCGCTTCCAAATCGCTTCCAAATCGCTCGTTCACAGCTTCCAGTAGAGTGTGCTTTGCTGTGCAGACCCCACTGTCTGTGTCAGCTGCCTTGCTCAGCAAACGTTTCAGTGCCACAACAGAGGGAATCACGTCCACAGTAGTAGCCAGATGTGAGCTGATCTCCCTCATTAATTGTTCAAATGGAGTGTGAAGCGTCGTCATGTTTTCAACGAGGCCTCACTGATATGCACTTAAACAAGCAGGCAGCTCGTGATCTGCTCCATGCACACCCAGTGTGCGCTTCTGATCCAGTAGACTTTATCATATAAAAAGTACTGTTCCATCTGGTTGCGACATCTTCTTGCTGCCTCATGGTTTTCATGCCTAACTCTTGCTGTATGTCTCTCAGCCTAGAGGTGGCGAGTTGAGAGTGGCGAAAATGTCAGACTATTTTCCTCCCGATAGCCACACAGTCAGAAATGCTTTGCTGGCTAAACCCTCCATCATGCACTGCTAGCTGCAGCGTATGAGCCCTGCAGCCCAGGCTTTACCGCCACACTCCTCCATTGCCTTCTGCATATTCCGGCATTGTCACGAAGCACCACATGCACATTGTCTTTTTTAATTTTCAATTGTCAAATGCGCCAGCGATGGCGACCCCCATATGCGATCCTGCAAACTCTTGCACATGTAAATCAGCTCTCTTCATTTCAAAGTTTCCATCAATCCACTGAGCAGTAAGGCTCAACATACTCATCTGACTTACGTCCGAACTCCATATATCCGTAATGAAGCTAATGTCAGTCACACTGTCACACTGAGTACCTGCTGTATACTCCCAGCTGCAGCTGCTGCTGCTGCTGCTTTTGCCTGCTGGTTAATGTTAGCAGCATTTGCTTCCTGCAATTGTTTGAGTAGTTCTGGGTGGCGGTTTTTCTGATGACATTCAGTTTGTGGTATTGATTGACTTGACGCGGCATCCTCCTTGCATTACCTCGAATTTGCAGGTGTTTCATACTGCTTTTCGAGTGTGGTCTTTTGACACCGTGAAAAACGCCCCCACACCGCTGACATTTTTTCTCCTCTTCAGTTTAACATCCCACAATCCTGTGCTGCCACTGTCGCGTGCACTAACAAATACACATGGCCAAATCCCCCTCCTTCTCCCGACACACAAACAGCAACTAGAGGATGTACATTGGTTGTGGATATCGGCCCAATTTTACTCATCGGGCCGATGCCGATATATTAAATATCATCTGCGATATGTTGCGCGGCTAGGGGCGCGGCTAGGGGCGCGGCTAGGGGCGTGGCTAGGAGCGCGGCTAGGGGCGCGGCTAGGGGCGCGGCTAGGAGCGCGGCTAGGGGCGCGGCTAGGGGCCCAGGGATCCTGTGCATACCCTGCGTCCACTAAACATCGTAGGGACGCAAAATATGAACGAGATCTCATGTCTATTGTGCTAACTAATAATAACTAATAATCGAGCTAACTTATTGTTTCTGCAATTGTGTTTCCATGTTCTTTAGAGTAAAATGTTGCCAGTGGCTGGTTGAGATTCAGTTTATTGTTCTTCAACACCTTGATCTAGTGGCCATACGTCAGAGGAAGGGGACTAGCCTTTTCACATAAAGTGTCCTTATACTTAAACCTTCCTATTGTAGGGCTAAAGGCTGCTGCACAATGGCCCAACTGTTGGCCATCTGAAACGTTTGGGGAGAATCGGACGAGTTCGGGAACAAATATTTTCCGTGTGCTCCTGTGTTGAAAGTCTGAGAGCGTTGGCGTGTGAGGATCGGAGACTCTAATAATATACCGTCTCGATTTCGCAAACCAATGGGATCCCAAAGTCCGGGCTCACAGACTGGCAGACTTTTCTGAGCATTCTTGCGAAATAAGTGAGCCCTTGGAGCTGTCCCAATGTTGAATTTCAAAGGGAGTGAGGGTTTGAGTCCACACCTACCGAGCCCTCTCCGTGAGTCCCCATCAGTGCAGACTTAACCTAAGGGAATTACCCACAGTTCAAAGCGTTGTGACATCGACCGCTGAGACCCTAGGGAAATCCGGAAAATTAGGAAGGTAAACAACATCAAACAAATGATTAATAATTAAGAAAGTGTGCCTCTTGTGCCTTGGCCGTGTGGAAAGCAACAAATTTTAAATTAAAATTCCCAAACCGGCAACCGGCAAGGCAAAAATGTTGCTGACGCAATATCTTTGTCATTAAACGTTGCCAAGATAACATGTTGGTTTGTGAAGTGCTGTCCTAATCCCATTCTTACCTATCTGGGCCCAGGTCCATCCAATCCTACACATATTTGGGTTCCATTCACATGTAAATGAAGTTAGACAGCATCACGGCACTAGGGGCGGGGCTTGGGTAGAAGGCTTACACTGAATCATGACCTTGCACTGTTGGCGTTTCTGCTCTTGTAAATAGTTAATTGTGTTTGTAGCCTAAACTCAGATTTAGTCTACTCATTCGTGCATGTGAATAATAAATAAAGCAGTATGCTAATTATTCCAATATTCTATGTGTACTCTCCGTGCGTAGTCCCGCCTACTGCAACAAACCAAGCAAGCCGTTCCTTGACGAAGGGGGAAAATACACACCCCCTCGGTTAAACACAGGCAGGACAGTGACATTGTAGCATCTGCCAAGCAGCGACCGTACCTGCTGGACAGTGTACAAACTGCCTTCTGATTGGTTCTGTGCTGCTCACACACAAGCAGAGAATCAGCGGCGTGTGTGGAAGGGGAGGACTAGCGCCACCAGACTAGCGCCACCTGATGTTATTATTGCATCTCGCGCAAGCGCAGAACATATGCTGCTGTGTAGTTATCAGTAGTCTTTGCAGTGTGTTTCTCTGGAACGGGTCAGAGGACAGGCAACAGAGTGGTGGGGTAACGGCACTGGGCCGTTGCTTTGGGTCTGGGCGGTGTGTAGGCCCCTCAATACAAACAGAATGTTTTGGGAGCTAACAGACCTTATCACAACAGACCACATCTTTTATCCACATTAAGTTAAGATACATCTAATTAAGGAGGATCAGCTTGCTAAAGGATGCCCTCAGGCCAAGCATCCTACCCTGTACCAGACGAGCCCGCCAACAATGACCGAGGGAAGCCTCTTTTAAGCATTTGTCTTGTTCAGCAGCCAAAATTATTGAAGAGCAAGTTTGTCCTTCGTCATATTCAACCTGAGCATTAACAGTTTTTCTCCACATCAGTGCCCAGATGCCCTTGAGCTACCACCAGTCCCATCCACCAGCTGCTTCTGGGCTGGAGTTGCCCCACTGTCCTGAAGGGTGTTCTGTGCTCTCCCCCTGCAGCGAGGCACATCAATCCATACAGTACTTTGAAGGGACTTGCTGGACAACCATGGTCTCTAAGCTACAGTAAGCTGAGTAGCACAATGACTATGAATTATGCAATGTATATAGGGGTGAACCGCCACCATCATGTAGACCACTGGACACCAAATCAATGACATTGAGGTAAATGTTCTGGGTCAAGCTATTCTTTCTAATGCTTCATATTTTATCACACTATGACTATGCTATGCTACGCTAAGCTATTCAATGCTACATGTTAGGACATGCTACTTGTTTTGTTTACTTGTCTATGCAGCATGTTTCCCATAAATAACAAACTGAATGTCAAGTTGTAATGTTATAATCTAAAAGAGTGGACCTTGGTCCAGCGTTAAAAAGGCTGAAGAGATTAACTCATGTTATTCTAAATGAGACTCTTTATTGTGTTCTGGCTAATAAGCAGATTTTAACATGGAAGTCCTTTAGTCATTTTTCATTTCCATTTTTCATAGACAGGCACACAGAGACACAAACACATGATGCTATAAGCTGATTTTTTTTTTCATTCCCTGTCGACTTATTTAGCATTAGACTTCTAACAGCGTGAGGTGACAGAATATGGAAACACACACACACACACACACACATACACATACACATGCACACACACACACACGGGGGGTGGGGGGTCTAAGTTAATTTAAAGCTTGGAGTAGGGCCAATCTAATGGACTTTGAGATGAGAGCAATAGAATAGGAGGGAGGTGGCAGGCAGACAGACAGGCTGTTTCACCTCATCAGCACACTGGTGGTACCGTTCATACTGCCCTGTCCTTTCTTCCTCACATGGGCATCGTCCGAGCGTGACCAAAGCCTCCACCACCGCACTGCTGCTCACAGCACAAGACTGAGGGCTTAGGTTAAGGGATGAATAGAGGGCTGCTGCTGAGGGCTTAGGTTGAGGGATGAATAGAGGGCTGCTGCTGAGGGCTTAGGTTAAGGGATGAATAGAGGGCTGCTGAGGGCTTAGGTTAAGGGATGAATAGAGGGCTGCTGAGGGCTTAGGTTAAGGGATGAATAGAGGGCTGCCGCCTGGGGCTTAGGTTAAGGGATGAATAGAGGGCTGCTGAGGGCTTAGGTTAAGGGATGAATAGAGGGCTGCTAAGGGCTTTTAGGTTAAGGGATGAATAGAGGGCTGCTAAGGGCTTTTA
>JAOPUD010000070.1:17637563-17650730 GCA_027122715.1 Trisopterus minutus
ACACACACACACACACACACACACACACACACACACACACACACACACACACACACACACACACACACACCAGACACTCACACTGGAGGTGGTTTTTATTTCAGCCCACACTTATCAAAAGGGATTATTAAATCATTGTTGAACTGGGAAACTAATGGGAAACTGGCTTTGCCAGTAATGTAGTATGGGAAAAGATAAATACCATATACGGTATATAAATACCACTTCATCTTTGACTAGTATTAAAAGTGAATTGTTGACTGGTTTAGTAAACCAGGAATGCGTTTCTTATCTACGTTCCTTTCTACTTCCAAGGAGACCACACCTGTTCTCAGAGAACCATACCAGTATTTCAGGATTCCTATATTTAGAAATGAGGTGTATTCTGCATTCCATCCATTACAAGCTATGATCCTTTTATGCAGGATCCCCCTGGATGCAAGTTATGATTGATCTCTACAGTTTTTTCAGAACCAATTTCAAATAAATTTTTCATATCTTTTGTCACCAAAGTCCTTACATACTGTATGTATTTGCTGTTTTTCATCAGTTCAATCCCTCCCTCCCTCTTCCTCTTCCTCGTCTTCTTCCAGAGTCTCTGACTCGGTGTCTCCATGGTGAAGTGGGCGGGGTCTGATGTCGGCCTCTCCTTCAGCTCTCCTCACCCCTCCCGCCATGCCCACCATGGTCTCCCGGCTGCCTAAGTTTGGCTTCCGGCCCTCCTCTTCCGGAGCGGCCCAGGCCAGCGCCCCTCAGAGCGTCCCAGCTTCTGCAGCTCTACAGCTCGACCCCTGTGCACCGCTCACCAACGGCTCCAACCACCAGCCCCAAAACACCGTCACCACCGCCGTCACGGGGGGCCTGGTCAAGAACAATGGTTTGCTCCGCATGCCCGCCCCTCTCTCTATAAGCTGGACCAAAAGAGGGAAGGTGGGGGTCAAGAGGGCGGGCGTGGCAGGTAGGAAGACCGGGGCCGTGGACCAGAGTGACGTCGTCACTCCATACCAACAGCTCCAACTGCCGCCAGCGCAACAGCAGCCGTTGCCGTCAACAACGCAGCGCTGGCTGAAGAAACCGAACCCACCGGTAACCATGGCGCCAACGACAGTTGTCACTAAAGCACGCAGTTTTGGTTTTGGAGCGGCTTCAGCGTCCTCGCCCCAGCTGGGTCCTAAGCTCCTCCCAGTTGTAAAGAGCGGAGCCGGCGGCAGCAGACCGGCCCAGAAGGCTGCGCCGGGCCTCGTCAACGGGACCAAACCAACCCTCAGCGGCCCCGCCCAGCGGTTCGGGGCCCTCCGCCAGCGCGCCAGCTCGTCTGGCCGACCGGGGGGCTCGCGGCCCAGCTCTCGGTCGGGCTCCCCGCTCCTCGGCAAGCAGCCGGCCGGCCGCTCGCAGTCTAGCGACAGCCTGAGGACGGGGGGTCCCGGCGGGGGCGGCCCGTCTGTCCGCCTGCTGTCGGAAAAGGACCGTCTTCGCTCCCGGAGCCTGAACCAGGTGCAGAGGCAGCCCTGGTCCACGCTGCCCGCAGCGCTGTCGGCCTCGTCCTCCTCCTCCAGGATCACGCGCTCGTACTCCCTCAACAGGGCTGCCGAGCGGGGCATCAAGGAGCCGCCGCCGACCCCGCCCTCCTCCCGGCTGCTCCTCCTCCCCAAGGCCCCAGGGGCGCGGTCCCCCCTGGCCAAGCACGCCCCTTGGGGGGACGCTGACAGTGTGGTGGGTCTCGGTGGAGCCAAAGGCCTCCTCCCAGTCTCCCACCTGAAGAAGCCCCTTCTGCCCAGCACTTACCTGTCCTACGACGCCCTCGGAGCCCACCGCTCGCGTCCCTCGCTCATCAGGCAGCCCCGCCCACTCCGCCTCACACCGACCGCCGGCAGATCACAAAACCACAATCAGGAAGTGGGCGTGCAGGGAGCGGAAGCACGTAGGAACTCAGTGGAGTCGCCCTCGGTCACGCCCTCCACCACAGAGAACAGCCCAGGTACCATATGGTAGTCTTATAGCGTGGTCCTAGATTTGAACATTGCATTCATTTATTCATGGTTGATGAATGCAACACTCAACTTCTTTTCGCCATATATTATACCTGGTATACGTTTACATTCACATTTAGGGCTTCTAGCAGACGCTTCTATCCAAAGGGACTTGGAATAAGTACAGTGGGGTAGTAGTGGGGCGGAATAAGCTCAGTAGGTAAAGCGGGTTGGCTGGTAACCGCAAGGTTGCCGGTTCGATCCCCGGCTCCTCGTCCGAGTGTCGTGGTGTCCCTGAGCAAGATGCCTCACCCTAACTGCTCCTGACCAGCTGGCTGTCGCCCTGCGTGGTTGTATACCCCTCCTATATTTATATATATATATATATATATAAATATATATAGGAGGGGTGGGAGGGGGCTATGCAGAGTCTAGTTCTCTGAAAAGGTGAGTCTTGAGTCTTTTGCGTATAGGGATCCTCTTCAACTCAATGGTTAAGAGGATGGCATTAACACTGCAAGGGTTGGGGTTCAGTCCCCACTGGGGCCACCCATGTCTTTACCAAGTCTAGTAGAGTCTAGCTCTTAGTCTCATAAGTTGGATACCTTCTCCCGGGTTGTTTTTCTGTGTTGTAACACCCCCTTCATGTACTTGACCCACGTTGTAATCCCATTGAAACACACCAATGTGTGGGTGTTCCTCTGGTACCAGGCAGCACCCCTGAGGCAGTGGAGCGGGTGTCCCACGGTGGGGTGTCCCTCCTGGGAGAGACGCTGGAGGACATGTCCCTGTCGTCCACCTCCTCGCTGGAGCGCCACAACGACACCAGCCAGGAGTACATGGACGACTTTGATAACCTTGGTATGTACGACCAGCATTCTCTAAATAATCGATATGGATTTCGTGGGACTGGTAAATAACTGAAAAAGGGTTGCCAAGGGCCACCATGGATTGGCCTTCAGTTAAAACATGTGCTAAAAGTGCTTTCTTAATTTTTCAAGATGAGATGACAGATCTTTATTAAGATCTTCCTGAAGGTGTAGTTTTAGTTGTAGTAGTTTTCATTTTATAGTTCTTTATAGATGAAAATGGACCTTATAACACCAAACATCACAAATGTAGAAAATAAAGGTAAATATGATTCAATTATAACACAAAACACATATCATAACAACACATATATGATCTTTTTTCGAATGCTGAGACAACCTTTCACATGAAATAGGTAACAAGTTAAGTGCCCTTTTACTTGGCAACCAGGAAAACTGTGACTCTCAAACCTGAAATGATTAATATTCAGACAAACAACAGACACCTTTCATCCACTTCCTCTTCCTAGGTAACGGTGGTGTGGGAATTCTGCTTCTCTCCACCAATGACGGTGGAGAGGACATGGCCATCAACCAATCAGAGTCCAGGACACATGATGTGAAAGTCCTCCATAGCAGTGATGAGAAGAGGACGTCAGGGATGCCCAGCTTCCTCGGGGACGGCATGGACTGGAGCGGCGTGAGGCTCAGCGGTGAGTGAAGAGCAGCTCCTAACCTCCCTCCTTCAGTTGGATTCCTTTAGCCCTACCTGCTTCTTTACATGAACCTTTACATTATGGGCATCAAGCAGGCGCTTTTATCCAACTCAACTTACAATAACTACATTTTTCAGAAGAAAGCGAAACAGCAATATACCACTGTCAGTACAGTAAGGATGTTCATAGAACCAAGTGCCAAGCACTAACAATCACTAGGTTAACCTATTTCCCGTATACAAGAAAGACAACTAGGATTAGCAAGGACAACTCAGTACTTTTTTTTTCAGTGCCAGGACGTGCAACATGAAATAAGTGTGTACATTTAGTAGCAGGACGTGGAAGGGGGTGCTGAGTCTAGGCGAACTCTGAACATGTGAGTCGTTTTTAAAAGACTTGTTTTGTGACCGACAACCGAAAATATGTTGTGTGACCGACTTCTGGTAGACCATCTCTTACCTTACGGTCGGGGCTATATTGCTGTTCGCTCTCTCACTCACACTTGCTAAAATCTTATTTGGGGGGTGCAGTCTGAGGATTTGGTTGACATGACTCAAACCCGAAATTCTTGTCAATCAAACGGTTAATAACAATAACCCACGTAATTGTCCTACGGTTTTAAAACAATATGCATTTAGGTCAATATTTGGACCAGGATCAATCCCTTGATCCCTTGTTTTAGGGTCTGATTTTCTTCTAATGACACGTCTCTGAATTGACTAAGTTAGAACACTCGTAAGAGACACAGACCCCGCCAAACCAGGTATCTATTTATTAGCCTAGTTCAAAAGCATAACATTATTTATCAACTTTTAAATTGACAAGTTCAAACCACCCCTGCTCAGTTATATCAGGAACTAGCTTGGATACAAATACTAAAATACTTAATATTGACCCAACTAGTTCCATATTATCGAGGAGGCGGAGCGTTATAAGTGAGCTAAGACTGACTTATGCGACCCCTCCCACCAGGTGACCCAGAGGATTACCATTTGAGCAGGTTGACCAGGCAGAGGAGGCCCAGCCAACAAGACTATCAGGAACAGGTAAAGACGACCCGCCCCCAGCCTCAAACAACCAATTTCAGGCCAGTGTTCCTGTTTCCATAGCTTATCAATAATGAATGCAGATAGGAATAGAAACAGTTATGGGAGAGTGACGATGCTAAAGTGGCTTATAACGTGGAACTTATACTTATATTATATCTATATATTTCTATGTCTAATATCTATTAGATATAATATCTAGCTAATAACAATTGTTGAAATAATATTGTTATTGAAGAATGTATTTTATGTCAAAGTAATAAATGTAAAACCAGAAGATATAATAATGAACATGTTTTATTTTTAAAGTCCTTGCTAACTCCATGACTTAAACCAACTTCCTGGGTTGAATTCTCTGGTTTCTGCTTCTCTGTGGTCCTCATCCACCAGGGTGGGTCGTCTCTCGACCTGTCCCCCTCGGACAGCTGTGGTTCTGGGGGAACGTACATGTGGGACGAGGAGGGTCTGGAGCCCCTGGGGGGGGCGGTGACCACCACCACCACCATCACGGCCAACACCGCCAGCACTGCCCATCACAGAGGGAGCTACGACTCTGACCTCAACAGCATTGTGAGGCCTGTGTGTGTGTGTGAATGCGTGTGTTATCACCAGGAATGTTAGGAACCATCAACAGACACTAAATGAAATATCCAGGGCTCATGGACCATTTGGGAACTTACTCATAATGGAAAAGTTTCCAAACATGAGGAAATGTGCTACCTCCTTGACTGCATTATTTGGCTCTACTTATTTATGCCAGTCAGCCTTTTCCCACATTAAGTCTAAATACCGTTCCACCATGACTTATGGTCATTTGGAAGCCTGCTTGAGAGTCTCAAGCAGGCTGGTAGGTAGTCTCAAGTTGAGACTACCTACCAGCAGCTACTGTGCAACCCTGGCTGACTCCATTCAGTGCAAGTCATCAGAGTAGGTACTCTGATATGTTTATATATGTATGTGTATAAATATATGTTTGGGCTACATTTTTTAATGTAGGTAGAGTATTTTGACCTGCTCATTTTGAAAGTAGCTCAGAGGTCGAAAAAGTGTGGGTATCCCTGCACTAGGCGCAAACTGCCCATCATGCGAGTCGGGGAGGGTTTCAGTGGTTGGAGGTTGAGGTTTGATTTCCGTGTGGGTGTGTTTCACCGGCCCCCATGGAGTCCTGAGGGCACAGTTTGATATTGTCGGCATGCGTGTACTGGGGGGGTCTGAGACTGAAGCCAGCGATTGAGGAGGCAACAGCCAATACAAAAAACATGCAGAACATGTTCCTCGTCACCGATAACTCGGATATCTGGAATCAAATGCTGACAATCGGACATAACCCGTGATTCTTTCCCTTCTATTTGCAATGGCTTAAAGTGCTGCCTAACTATTTGACAGAGCAGGGCCTTGAGAGAGAGTATGTCCTTGTGTCTTAAAATGGTCCTGAAAATGGTGCTTTTCAGTAAAACACCAGTTGTGGACAGGCAGTGGTTGACTGTCCACTCTGAACCACTGAGCTTATGCTGTGCAGTGCAGACTAATTGATCAGGTTGATCTAACACTGGACATCCCGTAGATAGGTTTGGATCAGTTCTGCTGGGTCCTGGCAACATACCAGGATAGTTGCCTCTCTTTTCATGTTTGTTACAAGACATGATTTAAAGCTTCTTTTACTCTAAATCAATGATGTATTTTAAAGGTGTATTATATTTATTTATTACATTTCCATGATGAAATATATATAAACAACTGTGTTATATGATTTGTTGAGCTGTGTGCTGCGATGGCCAAGCTGGTGAGCAGTGCCCCACATGGGCACGTGGTGGCCACAAAGGCAGGCAAAGGCAGCTAAGGGGTGTGCTGTTGGATGGGAGGTACTACTAAAAGCTGTGTCATAGAGACCCCGCCCCACTTAGGTGTCTCAGCTAACCACTCACAGGAGTGTGTGGAGACCAGGCACACTTTAGGCCTGGCTCGTGGTAAGAGGCCTGTGGCCAACCCTCTTAAACCAAACCAATCCAAACCCTTATCGTGGGATTACATCCAAGTGGACCGAAGAGCTTTTTCGTTGAAGTGTGTGAATTTTGTCGTGCTGAAACATGAGAGAAGGCCTGCAGCTGAAGAGGAACACCAAAGACTCCAAGAGAAAACCAAAGCCGAGCTAGGGTGAAGAGGTCAGTCGCAGGGACCACAGACCCCACTATGCTTGGCCTATCTCTCTCTCTCTCTGCCCCCCCCCCATCACAGGAAGAGCCAGACAGAGCACCCTCATATCAACCGCCAACCCAGTGAACCTTATATACCTTAAATGAATGTAAACAAATAAACAAACCCTGTTTCTGTTCCAATTGGTTATCCTACTGTCCATCACAGCCCAGATTCAGATTTGGTGGAGGATGTGGGCAGTCTGAGTCCTCGCTATCAGTGTGTAAACCAATCGGAATAGAGCACGTCAGAACGAAAAGGAGAAAGTTTGAGCATGGAAGAAACGGTGAGGGTGATCTTGACAACCCAAGCCACGCTGCAGTCAGCTGTAGCTAAGTTGTGCAGGGTTAGTGGAAGACAAAAGCGACAGCCACAAGATGCACTGACCAAGCAGATGCTGGATGATGACGTCAAGACGTATATTGCCTGGTTTGAAAGCCTGTCGGCAACTTTCTGTTGCGGATGCCGTGAAGTACGATACGGTCAAGTTTGCCATCCTTGCTCAGTATGGACTTAGCCTTCCCCGTTGGGACTGGAGCTTTGACCGGGGGACACCCGGAAGTATCCCACCTTGGAGGTCAAGGTTATCACTCCCCGAGGACAGTTTACTCTGCGGGTCAGGGTTGTAGAGCAACTGCCGGTGCCAGTGCTATTCGACCAAGACAGCGCACTCTTCTCCCACTACTGGCTGTAAAAATTGAGGAACCCAAAACAGCGAATCCGAAGACGCCCTGTCGAGGCGATGGTCTCCGACACTCACCAGGCTTGCGCCGCCATATCACCCGATGGTTAGCCCTGCTGAAACTAGTGATGACAATGTGAATAGGCCCCTCCTCAGGAGGGGCAGTGGGTAGTACAGACAGAGATCCTAGATGTGCAGCTGAGGAGGAGGATCCCCTGGAAGAGATAGTCACACGAGGTATTCTCAGAGTTTCCCTAAGTCAAGGCTGACAAAACTCTTAGGCCTAGACGATTTGGCTCAGACCAGCTGCAGGATCCCAACCTGATCCAAGCCTGGAGGGATCAAGGGCTAAAACCAGGATGGGGTGAGTCAAGTGTCTTTTTCCCATCTCAAGAATAAGCTGCTGTACCGCGTAACACAAACAGGCTCAGAAATCTGTGAACAGTTGCTTGTCCCCAGAGAATATGTCTCAAAAGTGTTGGACCTAGCACACTCCCACTTACTAGGGGCGCATTTAGGGTGAGAGAAGACCTATGACCGTATTCTCAGCTGCTTCTACTGGCCGGGGGTCAAGAGAGCCATGGAGGAATACTGTCGACACTGGCGAGTGTCAAATGAACTCGACTAAGGTAGTGTACTGAAATCCACTGATACCCCTTCCCATCATTGAAACCTCCTTTAGTAGGATTGACATGGACATTGTCAGACCCCTCCCAAAGTCTAGCAGGGGCAACCGCTATATCCTAGTCATACTGGATTATGCTACCCGCTACCAGAGGCAATTCCCCTACTCTCAGCAACAGGAAGGGTGGTCACCTGGGAGATGTTCCTGCTCTTCATTAGAGTGGGCTTGCCTGAGGAAATCCTGACAAAACAGGGCTCCTGCTTTATGTATGGGTTGATGAAAAGACTGAAGGTGAGGCAAATTAAAACCTCCGTCTATCCCCCTCAGACAGATGGACTTGTAGAAAGGTTCAATCAAACCCTAAAGCACATGCTGCGCAAAGTTGTAGATGTGGATGGTACGAATTGGGATCAGCTGCTGCCTCATGTTCTTTTCTCCATACTGAAGTCCCACAGAGTTCTACCAGATTTTCACCATTCAAACTGTTGTATGGCCAGAGACCCCGGAGCATGCTGGATGTGGCCAAGGAAGCCTGGGAGCAGCAGCCGTCCCCCCATTTGGCCCTAGCCAAATGGCAAGGGCCTTTTGAGGTAATGGAACAAGTGGGACCAGTGAATTACCGGATACAACATAGGCCCGACGAGAAGCCATCAGAGAGGAGGTGAGGAAAATGCTTGACCTTGGGGTGGTGGAAGAGTCCCACAGTGCCTGGTCCAGTCATATAGTCCTTGTTGGGAAGCCTGATGGTAGCATTAAGTTCTGCAATGACTATAGAAAACTTAACAAAATCTCTCTATTTATTCTCTTATCCTATGCCCCGTGTGGATAAGCTGGTCGAAAGGTTAGGACCTGCCCGGTTCATCTCCACGCAAGACTTGACCAAGGAGTATTGCCAGGCAACACTAACGCCTCAAGCGAAGCCGAAGACGGCGTTCTCAACACCAAACGGGGCCTTCAAGTACCGGGTCCTCAATTTTAATGGGGTCCCGGCAACTTTACAGATGCTCATGGACAGGGTGCTACGGCCTCATCGGGACTATGCAGCAGCTTACCTTGATGACATCATTATCCATAGCACGTCATGGGATATCCACCTCCAGCACCTAGAAGCTGTCATCCAGGCCTTGTGGGAAGCAGGGCTGACAGCCAACACTGCAAAGTGTTCCCTGGCCCTGGAGGACGCAAACTTCCTTGGGTACACTGTGAGAAGGAACCTGGCCCCAACCCCAGACGAAACGTCAGGGGTTGAACCATGCCTCCATAGCTGCCCCCCTGCATGAGCTGACAAGCAGAAGTGCACCCAACCGAGTGAAGTGGACAGACCAGACCGAGCTGGCCTTCGGTCATCTGAAGACAGACCTTTGCGGCAAGACTGTGTTGCACACACCTAACTTCAGCAGGAGGTTTGTGCTACAGACAGACGTATCAGAGGTAGGACTTTGGACAGTCCTGTTCCAAATATATAATGGCATGAAGTACCCGGTAACCTTTGTCAGCCATAAACGACGATGCTACACGAGAAAAACTATGCAATCATAGAAAAGGAATGCTGTGTCATAGAGACCCCGCCCCACTCAGCTGTCTCAGCTTACCACTCAAAGGTGTGCTGAGTTAGCCCTGCAATCAGGAGGCCTTTTAAACCCAGCAGAACAAGCTGAAGACAAACTGGCTGGAGGAGTGTGCAGAGACCAGACACACATTAGGCCAGTATCGTGGTAAGAGGCCTGTGGCCAACCCTCTTAAACCAAACCAACCCTTATAGTGGGATTACGTCCAAGTGGGCAGATGAGCTGTTTCGTTGACGTGTGTGAATTGTGTCGTGCTGAAACAAGAGAGAAGGTCTGCAGCTGAAGAGGAACACCAAAGACTCCAAGAGGAAACCAAAGCCGAGCTAGGGCGACGAGGTCAGTGGCAGGGACCACAGACCCCGCCAAGCTTGGCCTATCTCTCTGTCTCTCTGCCCCCCCCCCCCCCCCAGCCATCACAGGAAGAGCCAGGCAGAGCACCCTCATGTCAACTGCCGACCCGGTGAAGATTTGAGTTGCCTTGTGCCCCCCTCCCTTTTTCCTCGCACCTTTAGAAATAAATGTCATAAGCTCTGCCCACCTAAGGATTCAAACCCTGTTTCTGCCTCTTTCTGTTCCAATTGTTTATCCCACATCACAGACCAGGTGCCCACAGTAAATATCCTAAATGTTCAACAATGCTCAAACCTCAAATAATACCTCAAACCCATGTCAATAGTGTCCTATTCCCTTTAGCACCTAACGTTCATCTCGTAGAGACCTAACTCATCATATTTTAACATGGATCTAGCTTACTTTGACGTGCTGGTAGGACCACTGGCTCCTTCCAGTTACCAAGTTAATGCAGTGTTCCCCCCACGGATCACGTTGGCAGGCATGCCAGGTATATCAACTGCCGCCAGTTCGTATGTTTAAAGAGCACACTTTTTTTAGGGTTAATAATAATAAAGGGTTACATGCCTGTATGCTAAAATACTCATACTCTTATTATTCTCCCACTGTTTCTCAAAAAGCTAATTTCTAATTTCTTCAAAACCAATTTCAGTCTTGCAAAAATCATCTCACGTCTCTTTAAGGCCCCCCTCCCAAGTAGCCCAGTCTGCCTTGATCGGTCAGCATGCCCTAGTCTCTTGAACGCTTTGCGTGTATGTTTGCAAATTCACACACGAGAAGTTGTACAGATTGCAGGTAGCCGGGAGGCGGGACTTCTGCACCTCAGCCCCGCCCACTGCAGTCTGACGCCGCACTGTTAGGGAAGTGAAGCTTGAGCGTAAACAAGCTGTTTCACACACTTATTGAGGGCCGTTCTCGTGGGCGAGAATACTCCCCCTGGCTCAGACTTTGATTTTTCTAGCTCAGCAGACGTAAAACATGTATACATACGTAATATAACAGTCTACAGCAAAGGAAAAGGTTGTAAAGGCATGATATTACCCCTTTAAGCATTTAGGCTATAGGGGACTCATCGATTAATAAGTAAGCAAGTTAACATAATGTTACTGGTTACTGTTAATGTTATTATTTCATTGGAATGAAAGGACATTAGGTGAATTAATGCGACTAAAGTAACTCCAATGTAACAAATACAACGTCACAACGTGTCGTTTTTTGTTATCATTTTGATTGAGACCCCTAGCAGCAGAAATAACATAATACACCTTTACCTGTATTTATCAATGATAAGCCTTCTTTAACCTAGAGAGATGGTGGAGGAGAAACTGTATTTAATAAAAAAATGCCCTAAATGTAAATGTAAATGTAATAAAGTAAAGAGGTGGATAGAGAGACAGGGAGATAAATACAGAATAGTAAACCCAGGGTGCTTAATATTGCAGCAGGACGGGACACTGGCCTGCCATAGGATCTGGGATGACGTGGGTCTCTGGGTCCGGTTCCATTCCCTCTGGCCTTAAATGACCAGCAGCCCTGCTGGCGTCACATTAAAGGGGCCGTGAGTGTGATGAGGATAATCCATTACTTGAACTGGTTCATCGTTTGTCTCTGCAGCATGTTAGGTTTTCCAACACAAGCAGTTACATCTTTTTTGTATTGTTTTTATTGCAAATATTTCAATAAATATGAAGGCCCTCCCATCTGAATTTGAATACTGACCAAAAAGTACATTTATATAATGATCTCAAATCATTCAAACTTCAACTCGGAATCTGGCTTTGTGAAGCAACAAGTTTTAAACAATACATTTATATTTTAATCAGATCCATCTATGCTTTGCTCAGCACTAAAAGTAATGTCTCAGGTACTATCTATCCTTAACATCTTCTCTAGCCTTCAAACCATTTTATATCAGACTAATCTTCCAGGGTTAGCAGGGCTACCTTTTATAGATGACCCTGATTCTGCCCTAGAATCATCAGTATTTCCTTTTAAAGGCTGCATCAGTCTTTTGCAAACCTTATTTACAACTTTTAGTGTAAAATATTAAATGTTAAAAAATAATAATAATAATAATGAGTAAGTAAGTGGAGAGTAAAATATTATAATAAAGTTAAATAACAATTCATCTCTGTGACTGCAAGAGGAATGCCTAACGTCTGAATGTATGTAGCGCCATCATGTGGATAATCAGCAATACACACCCATTTAACAAAAATCGAAGAAATCTACATTAAAACATAAATATATGATGCAGTTGACATGTCAGACAGATTATATTGTTAATGTGCAAAAATTTGCAACAATGTCGGACCAATAACTAACTGAATTATATTTAATGCAGCCTTTACATTTTTCCTAGGCTTTATTTTCCTACCATGACATTAATTTATACTAGTCTGTGGAATACTGCCCTCTACTGGTTATGGTGCAAAATGGAGTCATCCTATTATTCCCAATGTGGAGCTGAGGAGGTGAACCATTCCATGAAGACTACCATGTCTGAGTTGCACTAAAGTGTTGGTTTATTATTGCTGGCGGCGTGGGAAGGCGGAGAGTTGTTTTGGATAGGTTATGAAGTAACAAATATGAACTATTTTAGATCATCATACTTGATTTGCATTAAAGATAATTTAAATTTTATCGGGCCATCTTTTACATACTTTTCTAGTGATTGTGGGGTGTGAACTCAAAAAACAAATTCTTTGTTCTGAATTAATTCCTACGAGCTATCAAAACTTGAATTCAACAATAAATCACAATTGACTGTCATTTCAAATTTGTGTCCTAGTTTGTACCTGTGCTTTCGATTATTTTAAATGCATAGGTTGTCGTCTCTAAAAGCACAACCAGTGTAGTCTGTATTAATGTGCTGATATAGTGCCAATATGGAAGAGATTTGATTCTGATCTCAACAAAGCCTTCAATGGAAACAATTGTCTGAATGAATGAATACATTCAGTACAATCGATTGAGATCCCAAACCGAGTCCTATTCTTCCTTTGTCTTTTTCTTTGTGTACATTGATGTTTTTACATAGTCTCCATAATACTCCAGCATCTCAAACACTTACACCATTTCTTCTCTGGCCACCAGGGGTCAGTGTTGGTCTTGGTTGATACCTATTGATGCACGCTGTGTGTGTGTGTGTGTGTGTGTGTGTGTGTGTGTGTGTGTGTGTGTGTGTGTGTGTGTGTGTGTGTGTGT
>JAOPUD010000070.1:17661626-17671654 GCA_027122715.1 Trisopterus minutus
GCCAGTTGTAAACTAGCAAACGACACATGCGCCAGTGACTAAGTCACTTGCGCCGGATGCAAGATAGGGCCCTAAGGATGAATCCGGGTTTCTTGTATAGAAATAAATGTTGTTTTTCTTTTGGTGCTTGAAAAATTGTCCAAGCAATGATTTAATCCGTCATTGACTATGGTGATATTTTGTATATATGTATGCAAATTCATCGTCTCTGAAAATGCTAGATTCTGTGTACCATGCAACATTAAGATTAGTCTCTGACTCTGATTTTCGAACGCACCATTGCAAGTTGTATGAGAAAATGTCTGTCTTCCTTATATCCCGTAGAATGGAACCCTGTTTGTGTTTCTTTAGGCAATTTAGCATGAACTGCCTCCTTATTTGTGTTCTCTACTGGCACCTAGAACAGTATGCGTATCACTTGGTCTAGCAGTTTTATTATGTAGAACGTTCCTCGGACCCGCACTACGTTCGGTGAAAGTGCTTTTAAATCTTTTGCACCCTCTTCATGGTGTAAGCTACAGGATCACCTAAACTGGAATCCCAAGTCACCATGAACAATTACAAAAGCAGGATTAAGGACTATTTAACCACCATCTGTAAGTGCCCATTTACTGAGCACTGACTTACTGACAAATGGAATTCATGCTTTATTGTGATTTGTCTTATTCTATTTTGTGTCTTGTATTGTATTCTAAATGCCAATTTATTTTTTATTTTCTTTTATATTTAATTTTTTGTTATATATGAACATAAAACAAGAAACAAGCAAACAGAAGAGGGCTAGGACATGACACTACATACATTTGAAAGTAGGTACAAATAAGAATCTTTAAGTTTGTAGCGATCCCATTTTCCCAGTATTCCTCTCCTTTAATCTTTTGAAGCCGCAGCACAAAAGTCAAATTCTACATTGCCTGGATAGAGTTTATAATGTTTGTTAAGAGTCTCCTGGTAGGAGGATTCCTCTGAAGCCAACATTTAGCAATTGCTTTTTAACTTGCAACCATGAAGTAAAAAAGGAGATATGCGTCTCCTTTACTGAGACCATCAGGGAGCTCTAAACAGTTAAAATAAAAGTCAAATATTATGTCCAGATCTCCACAATTAACTCTCTCACCTTCCTCCATAAAGGTATAATACAAGGACAGGACCAAAAAACATGAACATAATCTGCAGAAATCCCACCACACTTCCTCCAGCAAGAGACCTGTGTACCACTAAATGTTGATGTCTGGTTAGGGGTCATAAAAAATCTCATCAGTTTCTTCCAGCAGAAATCTCACCAGAAATAAGAGTTTGTGAAAGTGGATCGATTTTTCCAAATTTGAAGCCACGTTTCTTCTGGAATTACTATATTAGCTTCACTTTCCCAGCACTGTCTAATATAATCTGTTGAGTTTTTATTCAATAAAGTAAAGCTTTTGGATAGTTCTCCAGTGATACCTTTGGTACTTTTTGAATCATATGCGTCAATAAAGATTGGAATTATTTTCGAGGGTTCAGCTAAATTAGGGGTCTTTATACTTAAAAAAAAAAAAAGTTCTGTAAGTAACGATAAAAATCTTCCTTACCCAAATCATAAGATTGACGCAAATCCTCAAAAGAGTTTAGGTTTCCATTCTTTATTATCCTACAGAAGGAGGCGATTCCTCGCTTAGTCCATTGTTTGTACCTATGGTCCTGTAAAGCTGGGGGGAAGTGTGGATGGAATGCAGACAAAATCAACGCTCCAATTTCTCTGCAGAGCTGATATTTCTTTACTACGTCTGACCACATTTTCAGAGAGAAACTAGTACAATGATTATGTAGCTGGTGAACATCATTAAACCTGCCAGGGCAACCCAGAGCTGACAGAATAGGTGTTTCCATTAAAGATAGTTCAATATCTCTCCACCTTTCCTTTCCATCATATATTTTCTTATTTATCAGTTTATAATTAACGTTGTATAATTGTGAAAGGTTTTTTGTCAGTAAGACACCAAGATATTTAAGTTGTGATTGGTGCCAATTAAAGTGGTGCCTTTCCATCAATTGCTTTGAGGGCATAAAACGAAAGGTCAAGACTTGGGGTTTTTTGCACAGGTTTTTCAGTTTATAACCAGAGTATTTCCCTGTGACAAGGACGGAAGTCGTCTGCATATAGAAGATTTTTGTTCTCTACACTTCCCACATCTATACCCTCCAGAGCAGTCTCCTCTCTGATAGCCTGGGCAAGGGGCTCGATAAAATTTTTTAAAAGTAGTGGACTTAATGGGCAACCTCGTTGTAGCATTATTTGATTTGAAAGGCTCCCATTAACTTTAATCCTCGCTGTTGGGGAGGAGTACAGCATTCTTATGCATTGTATAAATTAATCACTAAAACCAAATCTTTCCATAACTTGAAATAAGAAATCCCATCCTACCGAATCAAATGGCTTCTCAGCTTTAAGGCTGAGAAGGACTGCGCTTGGTGTTCCTTTTGAAATTTGATCAATAATGTTTAGGGCTCTTCTAATATTATTATGTGTTTGCCTATTACTTATAAAACCTGTTTGGTCCTCATCTATCAGAGAAGGCATTATTATGTTTAGACTCTTAGCCAATATAGCTGCATACAGTTTATAGTCTATGTTTAAAACACTTATTGGTCTATACCCTTTGCAGTCCATTTAGTCTTTTCCCGCCTTTGGTATGACTGAAATAAATGCCTCGTTCTGTGATGGCGGGAGAGCCCCACCCCTGAGAGTGTAGTTGAAAGAAGCCTTCAGTAAAGGGACCAAGAATTTTTTCATGCACTTATACAACTCCGGAGGAAATCCGTCACAGCCTGGTGATTTATTGGCTCTAAGATTCGAGATCCATTATCTATTTCCTCAGTTGAGATTTCACAAATTAACTTGTCGTTTTGATTTTTACCTATTGAGGGGAGATCTAAAGAAGAAAGAAATATTTGAATTGTAAGTCTGTCTTTATTTATTTATTTCTTTATTTATTTATTTCAAGGATAGCCCCTTGAGATGTATCATCTCATTTTCGAGGGGGTCCTTACAATAATGACAAATAATACAATGAAAGTAAAAAGTAAATTATAAACATAAATTCAAACACATAAGCACAAGGACAAACGCACGCACACTCACACACCCACACACCCTCCAACAATGCTCCCCATAGCTACCCCCCCCCCCTCCCACTGTCTGATTTGGCTGGCTGTGTACATAATAATCTGTAATATTTTTCAAATGCATTCTGAATTTCCTCTAATTTAGTAGTTACCTTATTTGTTATAGGATCCCTAATTTTGTGAATTGAGTTTTCTGCTTACTGTTTTCTAATTCTCCATGCAAGCATTTTAGACGCTTCAGGCCCTGCCTCATAATATCGCTGTTTCAAGAATTTCAGGTTTTTTCAATTTCCTCACTAAGAATTTTGTCTATCTCCTGCTTACCAGGCCTCATTTGTACACGTAAAGAGGGGTCGTTGTTAGTAGTATGAAGTTGCTCAAGATTTTTTAATTGCTTCTGCAAGTCTGACAGTTTTTTTATCTCTGATCTTTAGAGATTAGTTAGCCTAGCACACTTAGCGATAATTTTTCCTCTAAGAAAAGAATTTGCTGCATCCCATAGAATTGCAGGACTGACTTCTCCATTATCATTATGTTCTAAATAGGTTTCTAATTCCTTGGCCATTTCAGTTTTAAATGAATTACTATTTAATAAACCAGTGTTCATCCTCCATAAGGTAGTCTTAGGATTTCTATCTAAAGGCGATTTCAGATTTCACTTTAAACCTGAGTGAAATATCTCTGTCCAATTGTGCAATCTTTCACCTTATAGAAATCTATGCTTAACATGAAGATATAATCGATTCTAGAGTATATATTATGCTTTGCAGAGTAAAAGGTAAAATCACTATCATTTGTATCTCCAAATATCAATTAGTCCAAGCTCTTGAAGAATTGTATTTATTTGTTTTTCTAAGAGATTCTTTCTTCTCACTCGATTTGTTGTGTCTAATTTAGGGTTAAGAAGTAAATTCAAGTCCCCTGCACATATGCAGGTACCACATGTTTCTGCAGCAATGAGGTTAAATATCTCCCTGAAGAAAGAGATGCTGCTACCAGGGGTGCATATACGTTGCATAGAGTAACTTCTTCCTGCTCGATTTTTCTCTTGACTAGAACAAATCTACCCTCTTTGTCTTTATGTTCTGTGAGAATTCGGAGTAAGAAGTAAGAATGAGAATTCGGAGTAAGAATAGCTACTCCCCTTTTCTTTGCTGTCCTGTGTGAGGAGAAAAAGGTATTTCTAAATCCAATTTTCTTAAATTTCTCATGTTCTATAGCAGACAGATGCGTTTCTCAGAAAAACAATATTCATTTTTTCTTGTTTCAATTTTGCAACTATTTTGCTCCTTTTAATGGGATTGTTTATGCCATTCACATTTCAATACTGTATTTTATAGTACTACATTGACATTAGTCACCATAAACATGTTTTCTTTTACCTTTGAGAATTCAGTCAAAGCCTTCACAACACAAACAACACAAGATATAACACTCACTGAACATGTGAGTTCAGAGGTTCTCTTGAAACCCCCCCCCCCTTAGGTTGAGGGGGGAATGCCACTAAGTGGGGCCCCTCAGCAGTACTTACAAAATAGAAAAGAAAAACTCTTGCTATAATGACTTATATTTTAAGGGAGGTCACAGGTTCCACATGAGTCTTTACTGTGCCTTTATGTTTGTAGCTTATTTAGCTTATTGTAACATTAAATTAAGGTATCGATTGCTAAAGAACCATTCAACTTATGAGGTGGAGATGACGAGGATGGGGCTCATCCATTATGGCATCCTCTCTGGCTGGCCTCTGAAACACCATCAGCCTCTCGCGGGCGCTCTCCTGGTAGTTATGCACGTTTCCTGCTCGCCAAGTCCCTGCAGTACTCCACGATAAAAGTTTGTTGATGTCTTTGGATCTCCTTAACGGTAGCGGACGCACTGTGAATCCACGTCTCTTTAAATCCTCCACAGCTTCCTCAGCGTTGCTGTACCGTGCCTGAATCGAAGTGCAAGCACATCCTCGAATTTGGAAGCAAATCCTTTTTTCTTTGAGCACCCTAACCCTTTTCGATGGGAGTGTACTCTTCCCTCCTCTGCTGTACATTCTCGGTGTAATCGTGGTCAAAGTACACTCGCTTTTCTTGAACACAGATGGGTTTCTTCCATGCAGTGTGGAGGATTTTCTCCTTGTTATTGAACTGTAGGAACCGGGCCACTGTAGAGCGCGGAGGCGCGCCTGCAGGTGGCTGTGGGCTGAGCGACCTGTGTGTTCTCTCGATTCCATTCCACTCCGCAAAGGCCCACGTTGTCCCCCAGTTCCGCCAGAATCATATTTTCCACATACCGTAGCATAGAAGAGCCCTCTGCTCTTCTCTTTCGGGGATGCCATAAATCTGTATGTTTTTACGTCTTGAGCGCCCCTTCCAAGTCCGTTATCTTCTCCTGGAGAAACCTTTGGTTGTCAAGCAGCCGGATGTGTATTTTTAACGCCACCATCCCATTTCTCCTTCACTGCCATGCTCTTCTCAACCTCTCCCAGTCGTTCAGCCACCTCCTCTATTCTGCCGGTAGCAGCACCCACTTGTCAGCCAACCTCGGCAGTCAGCTCGTCCAGCTGCACTATCATGTCTTCTCCAAAGCTCTTTCTTACTTGCCACAGTTCTTTTTTCATTTCCGATTTAAGATACTGCATTCCTGCTGCTACCACCTCACTCACTACTTTCCTCAGGGAGCTGGGTGTAGCAGGTGAAGTTTCATCTTCCGTATCGTCGCCATATTCACTGCTTCTCGCCAGCAGTTTCTCGTCGATTTGACTCCGAGACGTGGCTCCCTCCTTTTTCTTCTTACCCATCGTTCCTCGAGTTTGACTCACTTCAGCCGTGTCAAAAACCTGAATTACCGGGTATTATTTTGGTCGATGCAGGACCTGCACACCGATTTAAATATACCTTAGTCGCGTACTCCAGCCTCGCTGTGCTGCTTCTCCAGCCATTTCAGCTTATTTTGCTTTCTTAAGCTCATTGGCTTCTTCAACTCTGTCTTCCCAAGGAACTGTAAGTTCAATGAAATAGACAATCTTCTCCAAGTCCGACCACAATAGTAAATCCGGTCTTAGTCTAGTGCTAACTATATGTGGAGGTATAGCCATCTGCTGATTAAGATCCACCTTCATTTCCCAGGCCCCTCCACTACTTGGCTGCCTGGCTCTGTGCCTGCCTCTAAGTGGTCAAGCCTTTTCCCCCTGAAAGTTAATTTGCCTACCCTCTTAACTAGCAGCTGATGAATTAACTTCTCTCCTTTTATCAACAGCCGCTGCCAAACATGTCAATACCTGGTTATGACGCCACCTATACCGCCCCTGGGAGAGACTGACCTCGCATCCTAATAGGATATGGCGGAGGCTGCACACACTAGAACCTAGTGTGTGATCTCCACTCCCTCCAAGTTCACCCACTGCCCTTGTTTTAAGCAAACTACCCAAAGATACAGGGTACGCAAACGAGTGGTAAAGGCACATCACTAGGCTGGCATATGGAGGGAAATCACTGCCCGTCATGTTTTAAACCTTGAAAGCCATTGAAATTTGTAAATGGAAATATGAACATCATTGAATTCAACGTTGATATATGATACTTTGAAAACAAGGTAATCTGAATTTCTGAGATTGCATTTCAAGTCGTACTATTTCAAATACACGATTTATAATATAATTCTTTCCATGTTCACTAATTCAAATACATAAATAATAGTCAAGTCAAAAAAAGTAATTTATTACGTATTCAAAACCTACTGCAGGAGCAGGGCATTCCAAGCACAGTCCTGAGCCATCAAACCGACTGCTGGCCTAGAGAAATCTGCTCTAGCATTAAACCCAGTGATGGCCTTCAGGAAGAACGACAGGCTGTCGTCTGGTTAATGTCCGTTATTCAACCTCGGACATCAATGAGCACAGAGGTTCTGATGAAAATAAATGTATTCTATGCCTTATGAGACAACACAATATTCAAGCCAACTACATATAGTGATCAACACAATACCATGCAGTTTAATGGGTCTTAGATAAATCTGAGCCGGTAGGCGTGGCCTCTTCACCTCTCATACCACCAGAGCCTGAAGGCTTACCTTGTGACTGGTTCATGGTCCTGGTGATAACGAGACGGCTCGCCAGTGATGACGCTCACACTTCCGCGGGTTCCCGACAGCGACCGTTCATGTGCACTGCGTTGGGAATCAAACAGGGGAATGAACAGTTCTTCACAGCAGGGCTTCTTTATCCGATAAAAAAAAGTCTAAAAAGAACTAAACAGAGTAGTAGGATAATTTTCAAGTTTGAATGCATTTATTTCCTTGTAGCCATCACCTACTATCCTTTTCATTTTATTTATGCAACGCACATTGTTTTGCCACTGTATGGAAGGCTACACTTGCTCTTATCTAGAGCTGGTTTACCAGTACACCACATTTAAAACTGAGCAAAGTCAATGCCAACAGACGGTTACGTCAATCAATAGTTAAGTATTTGATATGATGGTTAATTCTTTTGGATTGAGTAAAACGTTAATGGGCGTATACGCGTGAAGCGTGTGAATCACTAGTAAACCATAAGTCAACCAAAATATGGCCCCAGTTGCCGAACAGAAGTAGAATAATAATAGCGTCATGACGTGTCGTTCACGAGAACTTCTGACGTTGCGAAAATGTTTTCCCCATAATTTCCAGCGATGCTAATGCACCATCTGAGCCTGTAGGCGTGGCCTCTTCACGGCTCATACCACTACAGACTTACCGGAGGGGTATTCCCTCAAAGTCGCTAATAAAAGCGGTGCTTAGTTGATTAAGAACTAGCTCCAACTTCCACTTGAGGCTAAAGCCGTTCCATCAACGCAGTTCAGCCGCGCCCTGGTCAGGTTAGTTCAAGCCAGGCTAATGTTATTGTGGATTACGCACGTTCACGAGATATGTAACCAGCCCAGAACCATGAATGTGGAGGGATCTTTTCCAGCGGCGAACAGAAGCTGCTTGTAGAGGTCTAATGTAAATCTAAATGTAAATGTCCTTGAGGAGTACAAGAATATAATAACTCAAAAGGGGAACACCGTGACCATTAATAAAAAGCAGGGAGGCTGCCTGGCAAAAAAAATCGCCAATCTGTTGAATGCATAAGTAGTATTAAGTGTAACATATTTTAATTGAGTATTGACCATGGGTTTGTTATCAGGGAGGTAGTCTCCAGTTAATGTGTCGGACTTGGACCTGGTTGTCCAGGGTTCAATCCCCACGCAATTAGTAATATTGGAAGGATTAGTGGACAAATGAAAGTATTTTTCATGCCATTTATTTTCAATTCCTTTGAATAATCTAAATGAGGGAATTAATAAAATGAATAAAAGGGAATTACTAAATTAAGCCAACGCCAAGAAAACTGTGAAATACTCTGGACACAAACTCGGGTCGCGCGTATCACAGGGCAAGTGCTCGACCATTCACCCAACTGCTGATTCCTGATTTCAGTATAATACATAGATTTGTATAAAAATATGCTGAGAAAATTACCACGGTAACAATAGATAGCAATTTATTTAATTATTTTATTTGCATCATTTAATCTTAGACCCTTAGTGAAAACATACTCTGTTTGTACTTCATATACACATACGTACATTTATGACAAAAAGGTGAGGACTAGGCTTGGCGGAACCTTCTGATGGTCCACTTGTTGCCGACAGATGGACTTCCCTGAAACACTGCTCGAGTTAGCCTGCTACCGACCAGGTTAGTTTGGTGGGATAAGTTGCCATGGTTACTTAGCGGAGATTCCCTTAAGTAAGGGATAATGCCCGACCGGCCGATCTTCAATCAAAACAACATCAAGTAAGCTGTTGACAAGTCCATTCTGAAGCGTCCATAAGCTTTATGGTCTATATGTTTGAAAGCTGTGACACTCTTTTACCAGTTAGACTGAAATACTCAACTTAATTCAGAGGACTCACCCGCCTCTGCTATTTTTCTTATCAAAGCAGTGAAGGCAGGGGGAACAAAGAGGAGAGCCGGTTAACCAGCAGAACGTGCACACATTTGTGGTGTGGAGGTGAATTACAGTGAGCCGTTTGAGACGGGAGACAAAAATAAATATGCGGCCAATAGTAAAACGACATGTTGACTGATCTTCATGGTTGATTTTGTTGACTAAGCCGACTAATCGCGGCAGCATTATAGTGTATTAGCGTGTGTGTGTGTTCATCTTGAGTCCGTCTCTCCTCTCGCTAACATAACATTTTGAACGCAGAGGAGCTTTTCTGGGCAGGGGGAGGGGAGGAGAGGAGCAGGAGTGTGAGGAGAGATAAGGAGGAACATGGTGGAGTATGTGGTCGTCTCTGACCGGGGTGACTCTGTGTTGACCGCCCTGCCTGCACGGGTGGGCTGCACTAACCCCGTCTGCACACACACACGCACACGTACACACACAAGGGCGGCCCTCTTCATTCTCAACGGCGGTCAACAGCATGTGTGAAGATAACCAACACACGTTGATCCTCACTCTACACATGAGGCTGCCTCTCTGCAGCTCTGTCTGGATCCTCCTCCTTCATCTCCCCTGGTTCTCTCCCTACCGCTTTGGTTCTGTCGTCTCGTATAGCTCTGTCTCTGTCTCTCTCTCTCTGTCTCTCTCTGTGTCTGTCTGTGTCTGTCTGTCTTTCTCTGTCTCTCTCTCTCTCGCTTGTCTCTCTCTCTATGACCTGCTCATTACTTCTTTATGGTTTCCTCATTCATTATCTCTCCCTCTTTATCTTCCGATGTCTCTCTCCCCCTGTGTGTTCTCTCTCTGGTGTTGCAGGACGTTGCACGATAGCTTTGGCATTTCCGTCTGACTGCTGGGCTTTCAAAGGTTATCACTGTGGAAGATGCTGCGTGTGTGTGTGTGTGTGTGTGTGTTTGTGTGTGTGTGTGTGTGTGTGTGTGTGTGTGTGTGTGTGTGTGTGTGTGTG
>JAOPUD010000070.1:17690864-17704731 GCA_027122715.1 Trisopterus minutus
ATGTTGAATAGAGAGGGTCCTAAGATCGAACCTTGTGGGACTCCACATGTCACGTTTGTTGATTCTGAAACAAAGTCGCCAATGAAAACCAAGTAGTTCCTATTTTGTAGGTAGGACCTAAACCAATTTAAGACTGTGCCTGCATTAAGTCAATTGTGTGTGTGTGTGTGTGTGTCTGTTTGTGTGTGTGCCATAACAAGGCCACAAGCACTGTAAAAATACACGCTTATAGGGCCTGTCTGCCCTGAGTTCAGATCACAGTAACATACATGCTGAGTGGGGCGGTCTGCCCTGAGGGCAGATCAGGTGCTGGAATGTGTGTGTGTGTGTGTGTATGTGTGTGCGTGTGTGTGTGTGTGTGTGTCTGTGTTGGTTTGTTTGTTCTATGTGCATGTGTGTGTGAGTGTGTCATTTTGCTGAGGTTTTGATTAAACACATTTCATTTTAATTAACTTTCCTCACCTTGTTAGGGTGATTGTTATGGTAAATAAATGTTTGTTTGCTTGGTGGCATTTTGTCACAAAATAACAATGGTCTCTTTTTTCCTTATTGGGTTCAAATCCCAATGGAGTTCATGTTTGGTCACAGAAGTGGAACTCAGACCCCATCAGCAGGTTGGGTTAATGGACCCGTAGTGCTTGTAGACAACACAACACCATATTCTGGGCACTGTAGTAAAAGGTTTCCCCAAAGACATGTGTTTTTCTTTCATACCTGAAAAAAATGATTCATTACCAATTATTTGAACAGAATTAGGTGTTAGCGAGCATAAGAAACAAATACTATACTTATACTATACTACTATACTTACTACTTATGAGTTGTTTGTGATTGAGGTAGGAAGGTACTGGGTCATGTTGTGGCGGTGTTGGGTGGTGTTGTGTGTGCTCCGTCAGAGTAGGGCTCACGTTGTGAGTGACGACCTCCACCATCCAGAGAATCCTCTCCCTTTGCACTGTGGAGAGGTTTCACAGTTTCAGATGTCCTCTTCAACCAAAATTGGGGTGGGAGCAGAAGTTAAATTTACTTGATATTATCGTACTGCTGTTACCTTCTGTGAATCTTTACATGTTTGAAAACGTACCTTGTGCATATCGACATGTTGTCGGGGGCTTGCTGTCTCAACAAAATCCTTCTCAACCTGATGGTGGGAAAAAGACCGAGGTACTTAGAGTTGAACCTAAAAAGCAGGCTAGCACCACCTCAATCACAGAAACCCTAGCAGCTCAGAGCCCTGTTGGTCTGCTCTGAGGCTCTCTCCCCACCTCTAGCTAGTGGTGTCGAAAGTACACACATTCGTCACTTAAGTAGAAGTATCGATACTGGAGTTTAAAAAGACTCTGGTAAAGTCTGGTGAAGTATCAACTTAACCTCTTTACTCAAGTAGAAGTGAAAAAGTACTGTCTCTAAAACCTACTTAAAGTATAAAAGTATAAAGTAACCTTAATAATAAAAAAATAACATTTAAGGCTAAACTAGTTGGTCATCATATAATTGACACGACTGTAAGAAATATAAGCTTGATTTAAAAGCGAATTAGTGCTACATGGGGCCGAAGACATGGTATAATATGTAATAATAATATTCACTGCCAACCAAATCTCTTTCGGACACTTTCGCCATTACTGTGCTTTTAATAATTTGTTGGCCTATTTTATCTTGTTTTACGCCATGCGCAAAGATGATGGATAGCTTAACCAATGAGTGGTCCGGGTTTCTAAGCATCATCCAATTACGCTCCACATCACTAGATCTGGATGACTGATCTGTATTGGATGGAGCACATGATGTTGAACCAAAACAACTAAACCAAAACCAAGAGTAACAAGACTGTTTTTAAAATTTAAGGAGTAGAAAGTACAGATAATTGTGTTAAAATGTAAGGATTAGAAGTAAGAAGTTGGCAGAAAAATAAATAATGGAGTAAAGTAAAGATAAATAAAATGTCTACTTAAGTGCAGTAATGAAGTATTTGTACTTGGTTACTTGACACCTCTGAGTATAGGGAACCTTTTCAGCCAGCATCACTGCCTACATTATCACCAAGCAGGTTCAACATAAACAAAGAATTTGACTTGGTGTTCGGGGCAAAACAATAATCCTACAAATATGAAAGAACCTAGAAATATAATAGAAAGAAGAAAAATAAAAAAAGAAAGTAAGCCGCAAGTACTGTAGGTCAAGAAAGATCAAAGAACAGCGAGGATGAAGTGAGGCTGGGGCTAGCCCCCTGCTGCACGCCCTGGAAAAACAAAATGGCGTATGTTTGTTTCTAAACACGGGGAAATGAGGCTGGCTCTGAACATTGCCTAATTCCCAGCATGCATCATTATCTGTCACAAGAAACATTGCGGCGGGAAGCCTTCTCACAGACGGATGGAGAGAGGAATATATATACACATACCGCTAGAAATGTCATGCGAATACTTGAACTGTCAACATCATTACTTCACCCTGTCTCTGAATGTGAACCGCCATATACAACCTTATGCTCTCACCATCAGAGGCTGCAATACATTTGATTCAGTGTGAATTGTCCAAATAATTATAAATAACAATTTCTCTCTAGTGGGTTTCTGATGGAGCTCTCCGCTGTGGAATGCATGTATTGTGGTTGTCTGACTAGGATAGATACTAGGATACCTGCTCCTTAATGACTTGTCTCTGTGTTCACTGTCTAGCCCCTACCTGCTCCTTAATGACCTGTCTCTGTACTGTCTAACCCCTACCTGCTCCTTAATGACATGTTTCTAAAATACACATATTCAAGGCGCTCTGGATAGAAGCCTCTACATGCTTACTGGTAGTCTTGTGTGTAGTGTTAGGTGTAGCAGTCTGCTGTGTGTCTGATGTATTTGGGGCGTAGTAATGCAAGGTTGTTTGGTCCACACTGTTTTATGGCGATGATATTATCATTGATCTGCTGCAAGACTGCTTCATTCAGTCATTCAGTTATTGATCAATGCTTAAAGAGCTCTTCACTGCCAGTGTGTGTGTGTGTGTCTGTGTGTGTGTGTGTGTGTGTGTGTGTGTGCGCCATACCCCTTCATTTCCATATTTTCATCTCTAAGCTCTGGTTGGCTTGTTGTTGTCCAACCAGGTCGCTGGAGAGAACCCTGCAGAGGCCTCTATTGGCTAAATCGCGAACCCTTCCCAGCATCCCCCAGTCTCCTGCTGCCGCCAGGGTCCACCGCTCCGACCTGATTGGTGGAAGCCCCCCAGGCAGGACAATCCTGCCCCCCATCTCCCATCAACCCAAGGCCTGCACACTGCCCCCTGCTGGTAAGGAACATCACAGTTCACACCTCAGCGTATCGTTCTGAGCAGTAGCAGAGACTGGATGTTTCAACAGGATGGACTTTTGTGAAGTAGGGTGGGCCACTATTTTTTACATTCTTTTTTTTTTTTTTTGATATAGGTAGTACAGCAATTTTCTCTGATCTGTGATTTCATCACACAGGTTTTCTGAGCCCTTATATCTGTAGGCATGAAAAAATTGTAGCACATAGTTTCTCTATCTCTGCCCTCAGACCGTTGAACAACTTACGTACAAACAGGTGACAGCAGTGTCCTCCTTCAATGGTCATTAAATATCGACCTTTCTAATGTAGCTTTTAAGTCACATCAATGATAAACCCTAGTGGAAACTTTTTTAGTTTTTTTGTTGTTTATTTATATATATTTTTGGGGTATTTAATTATCCTGAGGCTAATCAAGGACAATAAGCGTCACTGTTAACTTATGACTAAGGACACACTCTCCACCTGGATCCTGAATCATTTCAGGGACTAATGTGGACAAAACATTTTGAATGATTCCAGTATTGAGCAAGAACGCTGCAGCTGTAAACCGTAAGACGGGCTGCAGTTTAATGCTCTGGGGCAGTAGTGCCCTTCAATGTACCACCTGAAAATGCTACTAATATTATACACTTACATTATTTAAAGGATCCCTCCAGAGAAATACAACTTTTTCCTTTTGTTATTGTTTCCAACCAAGTCTTGATCAAGGAGATGTCTTTCCCTGAAATCTTGTTGTTGCGTTGTTGCTAGTGATGCGAAGTTCTGATCTTTTTTCAGACTTGGATCTTCAAATCTCGTTCATTCAATTTAACAAATCAGTTTGGGTCTGATCGTTCATTTTCGCAGTTATAACGCGCATACGGTAGTCTAATGCTCTTTTGCACATACTGGGGGATGTATGGTTCCACAGTTAAGACTTAAGGGGCTACATGAAAAGGAGGAGTAGACAAACAGTACACGATACAACCAACATTCTCATTTCCATAATCCATCACCATAATTATGTTATCCTGGCACAAGAAGGAACAATGTATCCGAGGATCTACTTAAGTACACCCATTTAAACACCACATAGAAAAGGGTCCCTATAAAGTGATAAGCATGCACAATACCAAGAACGAAATGAACAAAATGAGCGATTGCAGATACGAATCGTACATACCAGATCGCACAAAAGATTCATTACTTTTGTTTGTGTTATCTTAAAAAAATGTCATTATCATTACAATATCAACTCTCCTTCACCCAAATCTTTAGATAACACAAAGCTAAGCTTTCTGTAGTCTTTCCTATCTTCAGTGTTCACGTTTCCACTGTTCTCTTCATGAAACAACTACACTCTCAGACTCCCAGACTTTTCCTTTAAGAGAGTTGCACATAATAACACACAGACCAGATCAAGCGAGAGCTGAAGAAACAAGTTATATTTGCTGAAGGGATCCTTTTTATATTGTTGTCAAACACAAACAGCTACAGAGGGGGCCATTGACGGGGTGCGATTACCCCAAAGGATTACAATGCAGCCTGTTGTCCTGGATTATGGCTGCAGCGTTCTCACTCAATACTGGAGCAATACAATATTGTTGTCCTCAATAGTCCCTTCGACCCCAAATTATCAGGAAATAGAGTCAAGGTTGAAAAATCTGATGGCTTGACAGTTTGTGATTCTAACTATCCGATCAGCCAATAGCAAGTTATACATTTATTGACCAATACAACCATTCATTTTTGTGGGAAACCTGAGGTCAGTAATGCCAGCTCCAGACTATGGAGTGTCTGCAGCCCTACCGCTACCTCTACTTACATTGGTCTTCTACAGTTAAACCTCAATCCCCTTTTCACTGTTTCAAAATACCAATGAAACAGACGTATTATTAAACAGACGGTCATGGGGGCATGCATTTATATTGAAGTATTAGTTGTTTTGCGTTACGATGTTGTCATCATGCGACCCATGCCATGTCTACACCTCATCAGTGAAGCATCGATTATCATTATAGCCTCCTTCTATTGTGCTGCTCTCATTTGGTATGCCTGAATGATGTCTGTGGGTGTTGTAAATGTGGGAGTAAAACAGACGTTGTGTTGATGCCTCTGTGTCATAATTTGATTCTTTTGAACACATATTTGCTGACTAGGATGGCTGATATTTGTTTCCCTTCACCGGCTCCCTCCCTGGCATGAAGAGACTCTGGACTCTCGGGTCAAAGTCCGTCGCCCCCTTCCCTGGCATGAAGAGACTCAGATGACCTGGACTCGCTGGTCACAGTCCTTCCACATCTTCTCTCATAACTCATGGCTTTGGACAACGTGCTGTTCGTGTCTAGACTCGACTGAATGTTGATATTCAACAGTTCATTCTCAGTTCACTGACGCTGCCTGCTCCCTCTACTTCCCTCTGAGGCTATTGGCACTCCAGATGTATATGGTGGCTCTCATTCTGTGATGGCGTCCCAGACAAGCTATAGCCGCTGCTGGAAGCTGGTATCACTGAGCCGGTGGACACTTCACCCTGGGTCTCATCCTGGTTGCAAAATGCTCTCTCTGTCCACCATTGAGTATATGGGCTTCTCTCTGTCCACCATTAAGTATAACAGCGCCATTCCAACATGGACTAGTTTCAGGCCATTGCTGCCCCAGCTGCCCCAAAAATGTCAGCTCCTTCCTGGACAGGCTGCTCCCTCAGTCCTCCCTCAGTCTTCTGCTCCTATAGTCATTGGCCTCTACGGATTCTCTTTTTTGCATAGGAAATTTCCTTTCTTTGACTTCCTTTCCCAAGGAGATGACCCAGAGGTACTTGGAGGAAAGGTGGTTCGAATTCTAAAAGTGCTTAGGAAAGGAGCCTCGATGCATCCTTTAAGCCTCCTTTAGCATAGGTTACTCCTGACCAACCTTTACAAAAGGAAAGAAGGTATGGGTATCCCATAATCCTTTACGGCAGCAATTAAAAAAAAACGTGCTGCTGACAAAGTTTACCGACTCTACGCAAAGACGCATGAGAGACGTTGTAAAGCAGAAGAAGAGAAGAGAAGAAAATACAATTGATAATAATGAATACCAATTCCAGAAACATAATTGTATTTTTTTGTTTTTTTTATACAATCAATTTGCATACAATCAAAAACATACCCCCCCCCACATCTCCCACCCCATGGACACCCTAGCAAAAAAATTAAATAGAATAAAATTAAAATTAAAATAAAATAACAACGACAAAGACATTATTATGACAGCATGTGGAAATAAATAAAACGATTTAAGAGGCTAAGTCAAAGTTGGAACCACTCAACAATCAGGCAGTCATCCAATGCCATGTACAATACATCACTACACATCATATACACTTATTTTGTACATACTTCAAAGGACATGTCAATTCAATCAAAACTTGCCAAAAGAGGCTCATCAGTATCAGTATCAGCACATAACAAAGCAGTCATGAGTCATAGTGACAACACCGTTTCCTGCCTAATGTAGAGTCACAAAGGTAGCACCATTTCCTGACTTATGAAGATACAAAAACAAAACAAAACAAATAAATAATCTGCAGAGGTAGAAGCCGAGAGATATTATGGTGTTTTTAAGGAAGAAGGAGCAAGAGTAAATTCTATAAAGGGAGACCAGACTGCCAAAAATTTCTGACGAGATTTAGACCTATAGACCTATTATACCTGAGCTTTTCTAATGGAATTGAGGATAACACTTCCTTGATCCAACTGGTGAATGACGGGGGCTTATCAGACTTCCAACCGCAGAGAATACGTTTGCGGGCTAGAAGTGAGGTAAATGCTATGCAGTTGGATTGGGCCGAGGTAATGATTAAACCCTCATTGGGAACTCAAAAAATAGCATTAATTGGATTGGGTTCAATTGATTTGCCGCAAATATATGAAATGGCTTCGAAGATGTGACCCCAAAATGTAGTCAAAGATGGACACTCCCAAAACATATGCCCAGCTGTAGCTGAGTTCAGATGGCACCTGATGCAAGTAGAGTCAACATTGGGATAGAATTTAGACAGTCTCTCTCTGTAATGTAAACGATGCAAAACTTTAAACTGGATGAGGCAATGCCTAGGACAAAGAGAGGTGGTGTGAAAACAGTGTAAAGAATGCTCCCAAACCTCTCCAGTGAACTCCACATTCAGATCTTGTTCCCAAGCCAATTTGGTCTTCTCAAGGGAAGGTAAACTATTTGTTTGGATAGTCTTATATATTCTAGAAACAGTTCCTCTGGTTTCTGGGTTCCAGTCTAATATGATGTCCAACATGCTCTTTTCCGAAAGGGCAGGAAATGGGCAATGTTTTCTAGCAAAGCTGCGAGTCTGGAGATATCGAAAGAAGTGTTTTTGGCAAATGATGGTCTTTTTGAAGAATTTCAAATGAAAAAAAGTGCCATCTTTGAAAAGGTCACTAAAAAAGATCAAACCATTACTGTGCCACACGTGAAATGCTGCATCATTCTGGGAGGGAGGAAATAGAAGGTTGTGAGTCAAGGGCATAAGGCCACATGCACAATTTAAATTACAATGGTTTCCGAATTGAAGCAAGATCCTGATTGAGTTTTTTTATCAAAGGATTATTGAAACGTTTAATAGTTCCAGCTGGTAGAGGCGAGCTCAGTATAGATAATGGAGAGAGCTTGGAATGAGGGCGGATCTCCATAAGGGCCCATGAGGGGCCTCTCTTATATTCAAATGCTGATACCCAGTGATTTAATTGAACAAAATTGGCCGACCAGTAATAAAACATAAAAATAGTCCCCCCATCCACTAAGGCATTTCCAGAAGGGCTTTTTTTGATTGTGTCAAGTTCTCGAAACATAGACTTAGGTAAAAAGAGTGGAATCATTTGAAAGAGGTATAGGAATCGAGGCAGCACAGACATCTTAACGGCATTAACCCTACCTGCCAAGGAAACTGCCAGAGACCCCCGTTTCACTAGATCTAGTTTTGTACGTTCCAGTAAACGTTTAATGTTATGACCGTATAAATCTTTGTAGGAGCGTGTGATTATTGTGTTTATTGTGTTTATTCCAAGATATGTAAACGATTGGCGTTCCAGTTTAAATGGAAGGGCACTGTAGACAATATTCAATACAATTTGGTTAATCGGAAAAAGCAGACTTTTAGAAAAATTCAATTTATAGCCTGAGAGTCTTTTTCCGAATTTATGAAATAAATCTATAAGCCGAGAAAGTTATTCAACAGGGTCAGTTATATAGAGAAGTATGTCGTCGGCATGAAGAGAGACCTTGTGAGAAGAGCCCCCTCTCTCAATACCAGCGATATTATCATCTGCTCTAAGGGCTATAGCCAAAGGCTCAATAGTAATATCAAATAGATACGGAGATAGGCAACAGCCTTGCCTAACGCCACGCTGGAGAAGGAAGTAGTCTGAATTCATGGAGTTGGATCGAACTGAAGCTTTTGGGGTTGCATAAAGTAGTCTGATCCATTTAATAAATGCTGGGCGAAATCCAAATCTACAGTATCTAGAACAGTGAAAAGGTACTCCCATTCAATCCAATCGAAAGCCTTCTCAGCATCTTGGGAAAGCACTACTTCCGCTCGCTGTACAGAGTGGGAATAATAAAGTACATTGAACAGTCTACACATGTTGTGAAAAGATTGCCTGCCAGGTGTGAAGCACGTCTGGTCAGGTGCAATTATGTTCGCAATCACTGAGAAAGATGTATAGATTCTTGGGGGAACCCGTCTGGCCCCGCTGCCCTGCCACTACACATCGCATTAATGGCTTGAGAGACCTCTTCGCATGTTACAGTGGCTTCCAGGCCCTCCTTGGCCTCTGGGTCAATTTTGGGAATATTTAGTCTGTCAAGGAAAGCCCTGAGCTCGGAAATATCAGCCTCTGCTGCATACAGACCATTATAAAATTCTTTGAAACTGTCATTGATGATTTTGGGATGTGTAGAAGTCGTGTCAGGTGCCACACGGATCTCAGGAATAGCTCTGTTAGCAGCTGTTTGTTTAAGTTGGTGGGATAGGCTACCTGATTTGTCACCATGTTCGTAAAATATTTGCTGTGATTTAAATAAAAGCTGTTTGGTATGTCTGATCGATTAAGTTATCAAACTCAGTCTGTAGCAGCAGCCGCTCCTTATAAGGTTCAGGTGTAGGGTCAGATGAAAATTTCCTCTATTTCTGCATATCTGTATAAATATTGTCTATTTCGGCTATCTGAGTAGACAGTTCTGAGAGACGCTTTGTGCGATTACGTTTCTCGAAAACTGAGTAAGAAATGAAATGATTAATATTAATATTTTAATATTCTAATTGATATATATTCTAACTGATGTGCCTAATAGAGCCAGGAGTGTTGGAACTATAGGTGACGTCATATTTTTCAAAAATATGTGGAATTAAGTGGCTTGACTCTAGATGATTTAAAGGCCCCATTGTCAATCTTTTCCATATGAAAACACATACATAAAAAATTTGAATAGAAAAACAAAAACAAAAAAGGGAGTCCAAATTCCCTATGCAAATCCCCCCCCCCAAATGGAAGATCGCACTAACCTCTTCTAAGTTAAGAAAGAGAAGGCACATTTAAGGTGCTTGATTTACAGGAAAACGCTAACTAACCAATTCCTGCAGAACATGTCTTGTCAAATTATTAAGGCAAAAGAGGTAATAACAGTCAGAATAAGATAAGCCTTATTGCAGTGTAAACAAGAACTAACAAAAAACTGCAAAAATGTACACTTAAAATAGCACACAATATCAGTAATAATAGTAGCATCAGGCTAAAATAGCCAAATCTGAGGTAGAACCTAGGTATCAAAATACAGTGAAAGTAACATGCCTCATAAAAAATAAAGAAATAAATTAAACAGATCAAGTGGGTTGGTTACTCACACACTGTCGTTCCACCATTGGCATCAGGGAGCAGTTGTATATTTGAATATCACAAGTTGGAAAATAACTGCTCAAAGTGTCATTGCAATATCTGAGTAAAGTTCAGTGTAGATTCGGCCTCTCCAGGAAAGTAGGTAGGTTGAACTCTTTATCCACTCGAGTGGCATGAGGAATGATGTTCTGTGCGATATAGGACTGGGCATCTTCTGGGGTCAGGAAGCTCTTCTCAGTGTCGCCGTAGGTGACGTGAAGACGGGCGGGGTAGGCGATGCCAAAACTGACTCCCTGTAGGCCTCTGAGCTGTTGCCAGATGTCATTGAAGGCTGCGCGGGCCTTGGCTACATGAGCGGTGTAGTCAGGGTGGACGGAGAGAGTAATGTCCTTCACCTTGATCCTCTGCTTCTCCCTGGCCTGAGGCAATATAGAGGCACAGCCACTGTAGTAATGAAGGCGGGCTACAATGGTCCTCGGACGCTGACCTGGTTTTGGCACTGGCTGTAGCGATCTGTGGGACCTGTCTATCACTGGGGCATCGGTTAGGTTGAATGCTTTCTGCAGCAAGTCAGCAACTGAAGTTGAAGAGCAGCTGTTTGGGCCCTCGGGCACCCGCACAATCCTGATGTTATTCCTTCTGGATCGAGATTCCAGATCTTCACATTTGTTTTGCAATGAATCAGTCAGGGTCCCAAGCCGCTTCACCTCCCGTTTCAAGGCGTGAACGTCATCAGAGCATATAGTCAGGCTACGTTCAGTGTCGCTCATGCTACTTCTCAGTGTTGCTAGTTCAGCAGTGATAGCCTTCTTAAAGTCATCAAAGCCCGTCTTGATAGCACGGACATCCGTTCTTATTACCACCATTTCAATCTTCAACACTTCCCTCACCTCCATTTTCATCATGTCAACAAAGTCTGCACGCAAGGAAGAAACCAACTTACGCTTGAAGTCTTCTGCGTCATGACTCAGAATCAAGATGAATATTGATCCGGAATCTTGTAATGCTGTGTTTTAACGATTAACTGCAAAGAAATTGCCTTTTTAATTCATTATTTGCAAATTGTTCTGAGGAGCTAGACAATACACGTCTCACCCCATAGCTGCTCAACAGCGCCCCCTGAAACATAATTGTTTGAATCAAAATGAATTCATTGATTGCTGGTTAGTAAGCACATAATATACACCATAATAAAGGAAAATGCAAACTTTTCACATTTCACATTTAACATTTAAGAAAGACTACTGGGGGCAATTCATTTCAACATCAACATTAATTTGGCCTCTTTCTTTATTTTAGTGGCCTAAAATATTCCTGTCCGACCTGAGCGATTCTCACGACAACCTGATTGAAATCAATACGACAAGAAGGCATGGATCACAGAGTGCTTGTTGTTGTCCATCTTCGGAAAATAGTAGTTTCACGCTAGAGCCGCTAGAGGTCAGCAATACCCACCGTCACGCAATGACGTCAGTTAGGAAAGTGGATTCTAATTCATTTTAAACAGTGCAGTCTTTTCCTATGTTGCAAAGGAAGCACCTTTTCATCTCTTCTTGACCCAAAGATGTTTTCCACAGAGGTTAAGGAAAGGAGGCATAAAGGTTAGGAGATTTGACTATTGGTAGTGGCCCATTGTCTTGTTGCCACATCCTCTAACGGCTCGGTGAGCAACAGGAGAAAATGACTCAAATGCATGACTCAGGACGCAGGAGACAGAGTAGAGAGAACAGTCTTTACTGATGATTGTTCGGTACACGGGAAATCAGACTTTGATCGGGAAAAACATCTGGCAGGGAGAAGGCAAAGGTGTAGTCGGGGTTCAACAGGCAGGAATCAGGAATCAGGATATCACTTGGAGAATGCTGGAATGCTTGATGCTGAGAACAAAGACGAACTGGCACAGAGGAAGGGAAACATGCAGGCTAAATACACTGGGAAGGGAATGTTTGATGAGGGGTAGGTGAAACCAATTAAGGTGAGTATGGACAATCAGTGAAACACAAGGACAGGGAGTGGAAACGAATCAACGAAGGGGGCGGGATGTGACCCATTGGGCCAGAAGGCAGATCTTTTTGCTTGCCACAGGACCAGTCCTGGGGCCCCGGGGTCCTGGGGGCCTGGGTCCTGGGGGGCTGGGGGCCAATAGATGAAACACAGGCTTATTGAAACAAATCTTCATCGCAGCAAGGTTCACGTTGGCCTCAGCCCGTGTTCCTTGTGTGAGTTGCTTTTCTTGTAGCTCTGGTTTTATCTCCACTGTTTCAGGGCGGGCTCCTGTCACTTGGGGCTCCTGTCATTCAGGCTCCTGTCACTTGGGGCACAGCGAGGATGTGATCAGAGTGGTGTGTGATTTAGAAGTGTGCGCTCTACTCATGTAAAATGATGAGGGGCACAAAGAAGTACACACTCCTGTAATCATAAAAAAACTCATGTGCTCCTTTTCGAATCACTTTTGTTCAGGGTTTGTTTTGCATTACTGCACCGCCGAAGCACAACCGTCACACATAACGGGTAATGAATAAAGTTGTTTTTCCATTATGTACTTGTTGACATTTACATGACATTTGGTTGAGGGGTGGTTGACAAACAAGTTCAGAGCGAAGAGTTACCTCACAAGCTCAGACTCTCTTTCGGAACATTGAATATCCAACCTGAAAGTGAAAGTAAGTCTGTGTGTAATGGTGTCAGTCACACAGGTGTGTCAGCAGCGGGCGGCCGAGGACAGCTCCCTGTGTTGGGTGAGAGAGCGTGTTTGTAGTGTAGAGATAAGGAAGTCTACCTGAGAGGCTGTGGAGAGCCACGGCGGTGAGCTGCAGTCACGCTGCTCTTGAAGAGCTCCGGTTAACCGCCCTCAGCCCAGGATACAAACACACAACGCCACTCACTGACTGCTGCTGCAGGCCACCGCAGCACCCAGGCCCCAGACCTCTCTGACGTGATGTCTCGTGCGCATGTGCATGAGTGTGTGTGTGTGTTCACGTGCGTGTTTACATATGTGTGTGTGTGCGCGCGTGTGTGCATGTGTGCACATGTGTGTGTGTCCAGTGTTGTATTATGTTCCGTGGGGAAATGGAAGTGGGAGCAGTGGGAGATTAGATTTTGTCCGAATTCAATTAAAAAGCAGCACTTTATTGTGCCTCAATATTACCATTACTGAGTCAGCATGCACCAAAACATATATGTATATATTACAAAAGAATATAAGTTAGCAACTTTAAAGTTCTCTCTTCTATTCCATTTCTCTCCTCTCGCAATCCAAAAAGTGCCTACCTTTTCACTAGTTATTGGTCGGAATTAATACGTTTTAAATACATTTAGATTTTATTATCAGACACACAGCCAATATTAGTAGCTTACAATATATATGAATGAAACACTTTCAGGCCATTGGTTTACATTTTTAGCTATTTTACAGAGCCACACATCCACTAATACAGCACCATTCATTCTCTGAAAATAGCAGTAGAGGTAAAACGTCCCAATCATAAATATAACTATAGACCACTGAGCAGGTTATAGGGCGAACAAAACCTTTCAAGTGTGTATTTAGAAATCATTTATTTATTGGGGGGGACAACTTTATGTTTTTCTTGTTTGAGAGGGGGAGAATAGTGCTACACAGTACGTTGGTGTGTAGGTTTACTCTTAATCTAATCTACACGGCTGAGTCTCTGTTTGGGGGGGTCCCAGGGGGTG